>SJYC01002046.1:0-27452 GCA_006408675.1 Madoqua kirkii
AATATTTTAAATCAATATAAATTTAATATTTAATAAAATTTAAATATTTTTAAATTTAAAAAAGCACAAATTAACTTGAAATGAAATGTAAATGAAATTAAAACCAATAAATACTGCTTCAAAGTGACATAAAGCAGAATCACAATGTTTGTGTCTAAGAATGGGGAGATTTACTGCAAAGGAGCATTGTAAGTGATGAAAAATTTTTATTACTTAAATTGTGAATTGATTGCATAAGTGTTAGTATTGTTAATACACACCAGTCTGTTATCTTAAAATGAAAGAATTCTATAGTGTATGTAATTTAAACTTTAAAGTTATCAAGGGGACATTCAAAATTATTAGGTAGAACAACTTTTTCTGAATTTAAGTAACCTGTGGCAAATACACTCCTACTGGATAACTAGAAAAGTCAGATACAAAGTATATGTATTCTGTAATTCATTCTTGTGAAACTTTGGAAAAGGACAAATCTACAGATGTTTCTCAGCTATCAGCTGGGAAATGGGGAGACCTGGTCTGCTTCATAACGGAACATCTCCCAGGGGTTCCTCAGGAGTATGTGCAAGAATACGCGGGGCCTGGTGGGACCCGGCAGAGGGCTGACAAGGCTCCCAGGTGGGGTCTCCCCTCCTCCTCTCGGGCCGTCCTCCCCCTTCTCAGATGGGAAAGGACTGGATTTCACTGCTCCCAGGAGCCCAGTAGTGTGTGTGTGGGGAGGGGGTGGGCGCCACCGTTGGCCATTGCTGTTCATTCCCAGAGGCTCTCAGCCACTTGACCTGCTGCCAGGACCACACGTAGTTAGTGACCTTAACCTTGGACTTCCTATTGGGACGGAAAGCGCGCATACACGGATCTTGCTCTGTAGACTATTTTGCGCTCCACCCTGAAAGGACAGTGTCCTGCATCAGGTCGATGGCATTCAGAGTTACTGAGGGCCTCTCTCTCCGCTCTCAGACTCAGCCCTGGCCTCATGGATGCTCTCTGTGAAGCAAATGGCACCTTTGCCCTCCCCCTTTCAAAGGCCCTGTTTGAAGACGGCCCTTCAGGCAACATACTTCTCTCTCCCGTGAGCCTCTCCGCGGTCCTGGCCATGGTCCTCCGGGGAGCCAAAGGGTTTCTTTCAGAGTTACTGAGGGCTCTCTCTCCGCTCTCAGACTCAGCCCTGGCCTCATGGATGCTCTCTGTGAAGCAAATGGCACCTTTGCCCTCCCCCTTTCAAAGGCCCTGTTTGAAGACGGCCCTTCAGGCAACATACTTCTCTCTCCCGTGAGCCTCTCCGCGGTCCTGGCCATGGTCCTCCGGGGAGCCAAAGGGTTTCTCCATTGCTCAGGTGGCTCAGGGGAGCCGGGAGAGGGGCTCCTTCACATGGTGGCCCCCAGGGACGTGTCTGGAGCAGAGGATCGTGTGCAGGAGTCGCCCAGAAGGCAGGGAGGGCCTGTGGTGCACAGGGGCCCCTCACTGCCGGGCCCCTTTCTGTTTCACTCTGCCCCTCTCGGTTCCTCTGAGAACCCTGCACGATAGCAATCACTCCTCGTAATAATTTCCTAGCTCATGTGGGAGTCGGTGAAGGTTGCGGTGTTGAGAGTGTTTCTTTATTCCTGATGAACTTTAGGATGTTTAGGCCGGCCCATGAGCCCTAGAGGAGCTTCGTTGGGGAGCCCCCAGCTTGTCTGATGTGACGTGGAGTGGGCCTGGCTTTCCTGTGCTGAGGGTACAGGCTCTCAGGGTGCGAACTCCGCCTGGCTGCCTGGCACATCTCGGGAGGGGCTCCCGGCCTACGGGCTGTGGGGTAGGATACTATCTCCTGGGAGGAGGGCAGTGCCTGGTTGCGTCTCTCTGTCTTCCCCTTGTGCTCAGTTATCTTAACTATGACCATGGAGTCAATAGATTCACGCTGGATTTTCCTAAGAATTCTAACAGGGGCACCGAAAGGTCAACATCAGGCGGCACTGAAGGACCCTGGGTTTACCCCGCTTGCAGGCGCTGGCCGCACTTAGGGAAGGAGCGCCAGTGGGGTGAAGAGTCCTGTCTAGCACGTGGTGCCTATGCATCTGGAAGGAGAGCCGGGTGATTCCCCCAGAGAGACATGTTCCAGTGTCGGTGCCTGAACCTCTGCTAGTTGGAAAGAAGGCAGGTTGCTTGCCCAGGTCCCCAAAAGCACTGAAGGAAGCTGAGGTCTTTGCAGTAAATCTAGGAGCCAAGGAGCGTGGTGGGAGAGGGTTGTCCTGCTCGGGTGGAGCTCAGGGTCCTTCCCAAACTGTCCCGAAAGAGAAGACATGGAGGGGCCTGGGGTCTGAATCCATGTGGCACTTCTAAACTGTGGTGCTGGAGAAGACTCTTGAGAGTCCCTTGGACTGCAAGGAGAGCCAACTAGTCAATCCTAAAGGAAATTGACCCTGAATATTCATGGGAGGGACTGATGCTGAAGCTGAAATACTTTGACCACCTGATGTGAAGAGCTGACTCACTGGAAAGACCCTGATGCTGGGAAAGATTGAAGGCGGAAGGAGAAGGGGACAAGGGAGGACGAGATGGCTGGATGCCATCATTGACTCAATGATTATGAGCTTGAGCAAAGTCCAGGAGGTGGTGAAGGACAGGGAAGTCTGGTGTGCTGCAGGCCATGGGGTCGCAGAGTCAGATACGACTTAGCAACTGAATAAGTGCCCCAAAGAGGGTGCCGTCTCATCAATTTTCTCTCTTGGGCCAGACTTTGATTTTAACCCGCTTCTTTAATGACCTGTCACTTCCCAGGTGCACACTGGCAAAACATCCACCTGCTCTCTAGGAAAAGCAGGAGATGTGGGTTCGATCCCTGAGTCGGGAAGACCCCCTGGAGAAGGAAGAGGCAGCCCGCTGCCATATTCTTGCCTGGCAAATCCCACGGGTAGAGGAGCCTGGCGGGTACAGTGCATGGCCGAGGGGTTGCAAATGGTTGGCTCTGACTCAGTGAGCACACACACACTGCCAAAAGGCAAGGTTTCAGGCACCCTGTCCATGTGAAGGATCCCGCTCTGCGTCCACAGCCTCATAATGTGCTGTCTGCTGCCCACCTGGTCTGTCTTTCAGGAGGACCAGGACTTGAGCACGTTTCAGGGCTGAATCTCTGGCGGGGCTGCTGCAGTTTTCCTGCAAGCACTGCTGGGCCATCAGATCTGAAACGCTTGTAGATACTGTGGATTGCTAACCAGATACGCTCTGTGTCATCTGGATTACTTCTGTTGTTTGTGGGAAACATCCCAGGGGATGTTCTCTAAGAAAGCCAGACAGAGCTGCCTGGAGCTTATATCCTGGAACTTATTTCATGTCCTCCATTGGAGGCCAGAAGTTCCACCCCTGGACTAGTCTAGAGCTTTGCATTACAGATGTTTAGTAAATATCCATTTAATTAGCGTGAATCAGAAAGCAATTGACATAATCATTGCTGGTCTCACCCATTTCAGTAAGTCTTTCTTGTTATGCATCTAAGCCCCCAGTGGAGTATTTAGAGACAGCCTTTCTTGGCTCCTTCACTGCAACCTGATTTTTAAAAGACACGGCCAATCAATCTGCATGCGTCTCCACCACGGACATCAGGCAGACCTTCTCTAGCGTTTCATGAGTCAGTCAGTTCAGGCAATGCTGGAAAATTCACTCAGAAACAATCCTACTAGTGGTGCAAACGTCCCGGCGGAACCTGCGGTGAGGAGGTGAGCACCCTCTCCTTCTGTGCTGGAGCTGAAGCCTCAGCAGGACAGAATGCTGACTGACCCAGGGGGACGTTTAGTGGCTGCTCTGGGTCTGGTCCTGGGTGAGTTGCTGTGTGTGTCAAAACTGACTTGTGTTAAGTGACCCGGATATGGGTTGCGACGTGCTTTCTAAATGTATTTTTGCCAATGTAGTATTTCCAACATTTGAAAGAAGGGCTATTCTCAAAAATAAAGCATAGGGAATGAAAACATTGACTGTAACCATCCCCAGTTCACAAATGACACAAGCTGTGTTTAGACCCTTGGTCAGCCTCCTTTGTTCGTGGTTGCAGATCACTGGCTGGAAATTCAGACTGCCTGATGCATGCCTAACAGGCTCTGTTTACTTGTACTTTCCAGAAAGTGCTGAGTCCTTTGAAATGGAAAGAGAAGAAAGTAGCCCCCTACCCGGGGACAAGTGGGGAAAGAAAATGTCCTTTTCTTTCTGAGTGAGGATCAGGTGTTGTGTCCGGGTTAGCTCCAAGGAGACTAACAAATTGAGTGAGACTTCAAATTGCCGTTTTCAGGGATCCTGCTTATAATCAAAAGTCGCAAACTGACACCATCAGTGCACGCAGAAATCCAGCTCTGGTGTAACTCTCGCAGTGCTGTTTGCTTCACCTTGCAAGTCGTGCTTTAGAAGCCGGGGGCTGGCCAGGGGATGGCGAAGGCCATCAGGCAAGGAAGGGGAAGGTCCCTTCCTGTAACCAATTGCAGGTGTTCTTGCAGAGTCCTTGGAGTGTCTGCGGTTTGGC
Organism: Madoqua kirkii; assembly: GCA_006408675.1. Classification (NCBI taxonomy): domain Eukaryota; kingdom Metazoa; phylum Chordata; class Mammalia; order Artiodactyla; family Bovidae; genus Madoqua; species Madoqua kirkii. The sequence continues at coordinate 4,487 of SJYC01002046.1, forward strand.
CCAGTTCAAAAATTCCTGATTCCACCTGGTAAGGCAGAGGCCCAAGTCCATCTCCTTGATGGACTTTCGGCTCTGTTTAAAACCCCTTGTCACAGTGACTCAATTTCATTTCTTATTTTACCATAAGTTGCTTCTTTCTGCACAAAGATAAGCTGGAAGGATAGAGCCAAGTGAATAAACCTGGGGTGAAAAGGGCTGGAGAAATTGAGGGTAGAAGTGAGATGTTTGAGCCCCCCTCGTGTTTCCTGCTCCAAACACAGAACTCAGGCACTCACACCAGGGCTTCGCTGCTGGCATCCAGTGGGTAGAGGGGCGAGGGCGGCCCTCCCACAGCACTGAGTCATCCGGCCAGAGGTGAGCACAAGGTCACTGCTGACAGCCCCTGGCTTAGGCCTTAGGGTGGAGAAGGCGCTGTGCTATCTGAAGGTGAGAGTCGCTCAGGCCTGTCCGACTCTCTGTGACCCTGTGGACTGCAGCCCGCCAGGCTCCTCTGTCCATGGGATTCTCCAGGCAAGGATTCTGAAATTGAAACTGAAAAAATCTTATTCCTACAAACCAAAAGTCCAGGACTAGTTAGTATCACAGGCAAATTCTATCAAACATTTAGAAAATAATTAATGCCTAGCCTTCTGCAGAGGTGAGGTGAGGTGAAGTTGCTCAGTCGTGTCTGACTCTTTGCAACCCCGTGGACTATAGCCTACTAGACTTCTCTGTCCATGGGATTCTCCAGGCAAGAATACTGGAGTGGATTGCCATTTCCTTCTCCAGGGGATTGCCATTTCCTTCCCGACCCAAGGATCGAACCCAGGTCTCCCAAATTGGAGGCAAATGCTTTAACCTCTGAGCCACCACAATTACAAACTAATTCTATGAGGCCACCATCACCGTGATACCAAAACAATTGTATGATACAAAAATAAAATTACAGGCCAATACACTATAAATATAGACAAAGAATCTTTAACAAAATATAAGAAAACCAAATGTATAATACATTAAAAGGATCATACATCCTAAAGAAGTGGGATTTACCCCAGGAATGCAAGGATTTTTCAATATTCATAAGTCAATCAGTGTGATACACCACATTAAAAAATTGAAAAATAAAAATCATGAGCATTTCGATAGACACAGAAAAGTTTTTGACAAAAATACAAACTGTTTGTAATATGAACTCTCCAGAATTTGGAAATAATAAGAAAATAACATAATAAAGACCATAACTGGCATCATACTCAATGATAGAAAGCTGAAAACATTTCCTCTAAGATAAGAAAAAATCTATGCATATCCACTTTTACCACTTCTATTCAATATAATTTTGGGAATCCCTAGCCATGGCAATAAGAGAAGGAAAGGAAATAAAAGGAAACCAAATTAGAAAAGAAAAAGTAAAACTGTCACTATTTGCAGATGACATGATACTATATGTAGAAAATCCTAAAGATGCTCTCAGAAAACTACTAGAACTCATCAATGAATTCAGTAAAGTCACAGGATACAAAATTAATACACAAAAACCTCTTGCATTCCTACACACTAACAACAAAAGATCAAAAATGGATTCAATGAAACCATCCCAGTTATCAGCTCATTAAAAAATAATAAAATTCCTAGGAATAAACATATCTGCATATCAAATATGCAAATAACACCACTGTAATGGTAGAAAGCAAAGAGGAACTAAAGAGCCTCTTGATGAAGGTGAAAGAGGAAAGTGAAAAGGTGGCTTAAAACTCAACTTTCAAAAAACTAATATTATGGCATCCAGTCGTATCACTTCATGGTAAGTAGATGGGGAAAAAAAAAAAATATATATATATATATAGTGACAATCTTTACTTTCTTGGGCTCCAAAATCACTGCAGATGGTGACTGCAGCCATAATATTGAAAGACACTTGCTCCTTGGAAGAAAAATTATGACCAACCTAGACAGTGTATTAAAATGTGGATATACCACTTTGCCAACAAAGGTCCATATAGTCATAGCTATGGTTTTTCCAGCAGTCATATATGGATATAAGAGTTGGACTATAAAGAAGGCTAAGTGCTGAAGAATTGATACTTTTGAACTATGGTGTTGGAGAAGACTCTCAAGAGTCCCTTGGACTGCAAGGAGATCCAACCAGTACACCCTAAAGGAAATCACTCCTGAATATTCATTGGAAGGACTGATGCTGAAGCTGAAGCCCCAGTACTTTGACCCAATGATGTGAAGAACAGATTCATTAGAAAAGACCCTGATGCTGGGAAGATTGAAGGCAGGAGGAAAAGGGGACAATAGGATGAGATGGTTGGATGGCATCACTGACTCATTTGAAATGAGTTTGAGCATCCTCCAAGAAATAGTGAAGGACAAGAAAGCCTGTGGTGCTGCAGTCCATGAAGTCACAAAGAGTTGGGCATGACTGAAAACTGTACAACAACAATAAAAGCTATCTAAGGAGGCAATATATCTATACTCTGAAAGCCCTACAACTCTGATGAAAGAAACTGAACATGATATAAACAGATGGAAAGACCATATTTTTAGATTGGAAGCATCTATATTGTCAAAATTTCTATACCACCCAAAGCAATTTACAGCTCCAATCTCTTAAATTATCAGTGGCATTTTTTCCCCCAGAATTAGAAAAAAAAAAAAAAGCACATTTAAATGTGTATGGAAATCACTCTCCTAAGCATATACCCAGAGAAATTCATAATTCAAAAAGATACATGCACCCCAATGTTTATTGTCACACAGTATACAATAGCCAACTCATGGAAGCCACCTAAATGTTCATCAAGAAAGGAATGAATGAAGAACATATGGTACCTATATTCAATGGAATACTATTTAGCCATAAAAAATAATGAAAGGTGCCATTTGTAGCAACACCGATAGACCTACATATTATCATACTGAGTGAAATAAGTCAGACAGAGAAAGACAAATATATTATGATATCTTTTATATGTGGAATCTAAATAATGATACAAATGGACTTGTTTACGAGCAGAAACAGACTCATAAGCTTAAGAAACAAATACAGTTACCAAAGGGAAAGGGAGGGGTGTAAATTAGGAGTTTGAAATTAACATATACATACTACTATATATAAAATGGTTTCCCTGGTGGCTCAGCGGTAAAGATTCTGCCTGCAAATGAATGAGACAGGAATTTGAACCCTGGGTTGAGAAGATTTCATGGACAGAAGAGCCTGGAAGGCTAAAATCCACAGGGTTGCAAGAGTCAGACATGACTGAAGTGACTTAGTTTGCATGCAGACACTTGCACATTGCTGAATATTAGTGTAGTACCACAAAAATAATGGTACAAAGTTAAGTGAAGAAACTTTAATAGGAAATGGAAAATGTCATAATCGTTTCAGGAACTTTGAAATTGTTTGTCAATGCATTAAAAACTAATTTTTTGTTATTTATACATGTATAGGAAAATAAAAATAGTAAAAAAAAAATTTATCTTGTTTAGTCACTAAGTCATACCTGATTCTTTTATGATCTTATGGACTGTAGCTTGCCAGGCTCCTCTGTCCATAGGATTTTCCAGGCAAGAATAGTATAGTGGTTTGACATTTCCTTTTTCCAGTCTGGGGATTGAACCCACATCTCTGGCATGTCAGGTGGATTCTTTACTGCTGAGCCTCCAGGAATTTCCAGTAAAGCCCTAATATTTATCTTATACATTGTAACTTCAAATATTAGAAACACTTAAAATTTTATTTCTTTGTAAAAACTTATTAAGAATAGTTTGAGGAGAGCTTGCCTCCTTTTCATTGTATAACGTGATAAATGTGAACATCTTTTCTATGTCTTGGTGAATTATTATATTCTTCCTAACTTTTGATTAACTTCCAACATTTTATTCTTTCCACTTTGAATGTCAATAAATAGCTCCAAGAATTATTTTAATGTGAAGTTTTCTATTGGCATCCCTTCCTCTGTGATGTCTTCTCTTTTTTCACATAAGCATTTTCTCATTTATTTCCTTTTTAAGTTCCTCTATCCTTGTATCTGAGGCTTCCCTGGTAGCTCAGAGGCTCAGAGGTTAAAGCGTCTGCCTCCAATGCGGGAGACCCGGGTTCAATCCCTGGGTCGGGAAGATCCCCTGGAGAAGGAAATGGCAATCCACTCCAGCATTCTTGCCTGGAGAATCCCATGGACAGAGAAGGCTAGTAAGTTATAGTCCACGGGGTCGCAAAGAGTCGGACACGACTGAGCGACTTCACCTTCATCCTTGTATCTAGAGCCTCTCAAACTATAGTGGGGACAATATTCTCATGGTCATCAGTTTCATTGATGAATTTCATTTATGTTCAATTCCAACTTCAATTTCAGCTTTATCACACTTTGTTTCTTGCTGCACTTTCATCTTTGTTGGCCAATCCTTCTTTTGACTACGTACTTAAAAAAAAAATCACATGGGTTTATCACTATATGATTTGCTGTTTGCATATGAACTGACTAGGTATACAGTGACCAATAACTGACTTTGGAAGAAGTAAGAAAACTGGTCACTGGCCATGGTGAAAGTGAAAAAAGTGAAAGTCAATCAGTCATGTCCAACTATTTAGTACCACATGGCTATATAATTCTTCAGGCCAGAATACTGGAGTGGATAGCCTTTCCTTTCTCTAGGGCATCTTCCCAACCCAGGAACTGAAACCAGGTCTTCCACATTGCAAGCAGATACTTTACCAGCTGAGCTACAAGGGAAACTCAAGAATACTGGAGTGGGTAGTCTATCCCTACTCCAGTAGTGAGTAGTGAAGTATTGTTGTTCAGTCACTCAGTTATGTCTGACTCTTTGCAACCCCATGGACTGCAACATACCAGGCTTCCCTGTCCTTCACTATCTCCCAGAGTTTGCTCAAACTCATATCCATTGAGTCAATGATGTCTTCCAATCATCTCCCCTCTGTCATCCTCTTCTTAAACTTTATGCCTATTTATTAAGGTATAGTTTTGATGTATTTTTTCAGTTGTTAAAGCAATCACTGATAGCATTGATTTTTATTCTTGATTTATAAAATTTCAAAGTGAGCGACTGTTTAATAAAAAAGATGCACAGATATACTTGCAATCATGCACATACAGGAAATACTGAGAGTATATTGCCCAGATCATCTCATCGTTCATCCTTACATAATCATGAGGATTATTAGAAAACCTGAGACTCTCCAACCGAGTGTTGAAGGTGCTCACTAAAACAGAGCAGGAAAACCTGGAAATGCAGGAATTTGAAATTTCTTTTGGAACCATGTCTCAACATATGACAGAAGAAGAGCTGCCTGATATAGACAGATCCCCACATGTTCTCCACTTCTGCTGACTTTAGGACATGTTCTTTACTGTTTCCCAGAATTTCAAAGCTGAATTGAAGGTTTTTTTTCCCCTAGCACTAACTGATTTGATAATCACCCTTTATTGACTACTCTCCTTGTCTGTTTTACTTGCACATATCAGTGTAGTGTTCAGTTCAGTTCAGTCTCTCAGTCATGTCTGACTCTTTGTGACTCCATGAATCACAGCATGCCAGGCCTCCCTGTCCATCACCATCTCCCGGAGTTCACCCAAACTCATGTCCATCGAGTCAGTGATGCCATCCAGCCATCTCATCCTCTGTCATCCCCTTCTTCTCCTGCCCCCAATCCCTCCCAGAATCAGTCTTTTCCAGTGAGTCAACTCTTCCCATGAGGTGGCCAAAGTACTGGAGTTTCAGCTGTAGCATCATTCCTTCCAAAGAAATCCTAGGGCTGATCTCCTCTATAATAGACTGGTTGGATCTGCTTTCAGTCCAAGGGACTCTCAGGAGTCTTCTCCAACACCACAGTTCAGAAGCATCAATTCTTTGGTGCTCAACCTTCTTCACAGTTCGACTCTCGCATCCATACATGACTACTGGAAAAAACATAGCCTTGACTAGACGGACCTTTGTTGGCAAAGTAATGTCTCAGCTTTTCAATATGATATCTAGGTTGGTCATAACTTTTCTTCCAAGGAGTAATCATCTTTTAATTTCATCTAACAGCGTACTTGAAATCAAATATGAAACTTGCACTCTCGTCTTTCTCTCAAGGATCTCCTTCTTAATAAACTCATTGTAGTTACTAAACAGAAACTAATTCTAACCAACTGCAGAGCAAATCAGAAATATACCACCAAATCATATTGAAGACCAAAAAAGTATGTAATGATAAAAGATTTGTCTTGTAAAAGACATTTGTAAATTCAACTGTTCTTAGTTTAAAATGATACATACTGGTATTTCTTCATCACACTGTTTATAGTAAGTTGAGCATTGTTACTCATGAAAGAAGCTTTCATTCATCAGTATAAAATATCTTCAGTTGGAACATGATAAGTAGAGGAAGCTATTTTGTGAAAATACGTGAATAGTTAAGATTTCACAAAGGGTGCATACAAAGATTTGAAGACTACAGCAGAAAGAAGCTTTTACACTTTTATCCAAAAATATTCTCCAAGCAATACCATAAAGCAAAACAAAACATGTGTTATAAGAGAAATCCTTGATATTGCTATCTGAATTAGGTCACCTACAGTTTTAATATAATGTTATGATATTTACCTCATTTCATAGCGTCAATATTTTCTGAATACTATTTCTAATGAATTATGGATGGGGAATATGCCTTCAGTGTATTTTTAACACTTGGGTGAATTATTCTGCTTCTTGTACAAAATCTCCTGAAATTCTGTGTTGCAGAACTTATAACAAGCATGAAATCAAAGTGTTTCTATGGAAAACATCCTATATTTGGTGTATATATTTTTATATGCACATATACATGTATATAACTGAAATCAAATACAACTGTCCACAGAAATGTACAATTTGATTTCAGTGTGAGAAAAAGAACTGACCATCTGATTAATCAGGTAGATAATATTTCAAAAGATTATTTAGGTACAAAATGTTCTTAAGGGAGATTAGGTTGCAACTTTTAAAACCGACAATTTATATTTTTCCCAAGAAGTACAGTAATATTTTGAAATTAAATTGTGGAGTATGTTTTTATTCAATTAAAAAAACACAGTATTGAGTGAAATCTCAAAAACAACAGAACAATCTCTGTTCATTTCCAAGGCAAAGTATTCTGTATCACAGTAATCCAAGTCTATGCCCCAAACAGTAATGCTGAAGAAGCTGAAGTTGAAGAGTTCTATAAAGACCTATAAGACCTTCTAGAACTAACACCAAAAAAAAAAAAAAAATTGCATATGAACTGACTAGGTATACAGTGACCAATAACTGACTTTGGAAGAAGTAAGAAAACTGGTCACTGGCCATGGTGAAAGTGAAAAAAGTGAAAGTCAATCAGTCATGTCCAACTATTTAGTACCACATGGCTATATAATTCTTCAGGCCAGAATACTGGAGTGGGTAGCCTTTCCTTTCTCTAGGGCATCTTCCCAACCCAGGAACTGAAACCAGGTCTTCCACATTGCAAGCAGATACTTTACCAGCTGAGCTACAAGGGAAACTCAAGAATACTGGAGTGGGTAGTCTATCCCTACTCCAGTAGTGAGTAGTGAAGTATTGTTGTTCAGTCACTCAGTTATGTCTGACTCTTTGCAACCCCATGGACTGCAACATACCAGGCTTCCCTGTCCTTCACTATCTCCCAGAGTTTGCTCAAACTCATATCCATTGAGTCAATGATGTCTTCCAATCATCTCCCCTCTGTCATCCTCTTCTTAAACTTTATGCCTATTTATTAAGGTATAGTTTTGATGTATTTTTTCAGTTGTTAAAGCAATCACTGATAGCATTGATTTTTATTCTTGATTTATAAAATTTCAAAGTGAGCGACTGTTTAATAAAAAAGATGCACAGATATACTTGCAATCATGCACATACAGGAAATACTGAGAGTATATTGCCCAGATCATCTCATCGTTCATCCTTACATAATCATGAGGATTATTAGAAAACCTGAGACTCTCCAACCGAGTGTTGAAGGTGCTCACTAAAACAGAGCAGGAAAACCTGGAAATGCAGGAATTTGAAATTTCTTTTGGAACCATGTCTCAACATATGACAGAAGAAGAGCTGCCTGATATAGACAGATCCCCACATGTTCTCCACTTCTGCTGACTTTAGGACATGTTCTTTACTGTTTCCCAGAATTTCAAAGCTGAATTGAAGGTTTTTTTTCCCCTAGCACTAACTGATTTGATAATCACCCTTTACTGACTACTCTCCTGGTCTGTTTTACTTGCACATATCAGTGTAGTGTTCAGTTCAGTTCAGTCTCTCAGTCATGTCTGACTCTTTGTGACTCCATGAATCACAGTATGCCAGGCCTCCCTGTCCATCACCATCTCCCGGAGTTCACCCAAACTCATGTCCATCGAGTCAGTGATGCCATCCAGCCATCTCATCCTCTGTCATCCCCTTCTTCTCCTGCCCCCAATCCCTCCCAGAATCAGTCTTTTCCAGTGAGTCAACTCTTCCCATGAGGTGGCCAAAGTACTGGAGTTTCAGCTGTAGCATCATTCCTTCCAAAGAAATCCTAGGGCTGATCTCCTCTATAATAGACTGGTTGGATCTGCTTTCAGTCCAAGGGACTCTCAGGAGTCTTCTCCAACACCACAGTTCAGAAGCATCAATTCTTTGGTGCTCAACCTTCTTCACAGTTCGACTCTCGCATCCATACATGACTACTGGAAAAAACATAGCCTTGACTAGACGGACCTTTGTTGGCAAAGTAATGTCTCAGCTTTTCAATATGATATCTAGGTTGGTCATAACTTTTCTTCCAAGGAGTAATCATCTTTTAATTTCATCTAACAGCGTACTTGAAATCAAATATGAAACTTGCACTCTCGTCTTTCTCTCAAGGATCTCCTTCTTAATAAACTCATTGTAGTTACTAAACAGAAACTAATTCTAACCAACTGCAGAGCAAATCAGAAATATACCACCAAATCATATTGAAGACCAAAAAAGTATGTAATGATAAAAGATTTGTCTTGTAAAAGACATTTGTAAATTCAACTGTTCTTAGTTTAAAATGATACATACTGGTATTTCTTCATCACACTGTTTATAGTAAGTTGAGCATTGTTACTCATGAAAGAAGCTTTCATTCATCAGTATAAAATATCTTCAGTTGGAACATGATAAGTAGAGGAAGCTATTTTGTGAAAATACGTGAATAGTTAAGATTTCACAAAGGGTGCATACAAAGATTTGAAGACTACAGCAGAAAGAAGCTTTTACACTTTTATCCAAAAATATTCTCCAAGCAATACCATAAAGCAAAACAAAACATGTGTTATAAGAGAAATCCTTGATATTGCTATCTGAATTAGGTCACCTACAGTTTTAATATAATGTTATGATATTTACCTCATTTCATAGCGTCAATATTTTCTGAATACTATTTCTAATGAATTATGGATGGGGAATATGCCTTCAGTGTATTTTTAACACTTGGGTGAATTATTCTGCTTCTTGTACAAAATCTCCTGAAATTCTGTGTTGCAGAACTTATAACAAGCATGAAATCAAAGTGTTTCTATGGAAAACATCCTATATTTGGTGTATATATTTTTATATGCACATATACATGTATATAACTGAAATCAAATACAACTGTCCACAGAAATGTACAATTTGATTTCAGTGTGAGAAAAAGAACTGACCATCTTATTAATCAGGTAGATAATATTTCGAAAATTATTTAGGTACAAAATGTTCTTAAGGGAGATTAGGTTGCAACTTTTAAAACCGACAATTTATATTTTTCCCAAGAAGTACAGTAATATTTTGAAATTAAATTGTGGAGTATGTTTTTATTCAATTAAAAAAACACAGTATTGAGTGAAATCTCAAAAACAACAGAACAATCTCTGTTCATTTCCAAGGCAAAGTATTCTGTATCACAGTAATCCAAGTCTATGCCCCAAACAGTAATGCTGAAGAAGCTGAAGTTGAAGAGTTCTATAAAGACCTATAAGACCTTCTAGAACTAACACCAAAAAAAAAAAAAAAATGTCCTTTTCATCATAGGGGACTGGAATGCAAAAGTAGGAAGTCAAGAGATACCTGGAGAAACAGACAAGTTTGGCCTTGGAATACAAAATGAAGCAAGGCAAAAGCTAAAAGTTTTGGGTTCTCTTACGTAACCAGTATCGTTTGTGGGAGAAACTTACTATGTTCTGTACTAGCGTTTGAAACTGTAGTGGTCTGTCAGTTATGACTTTACTCAACTAATATATCAGTCGTTTTTGTTCTGACCTTCGACTCACACCGTGTCTAGTATTTGAAGAATAACGTTTATAGTCCGAATTTAAAAAGAAAGTAAGGAAAACTACTTAGGCCACTCAGGTATCAGTTCAGTTCAGTTCAGTTCAGTCACTCAGTAGTGTTTGATTTTGTGACCCCATGAATTGCAGCACACCAGGCTATCCAGTCCATCATCAACTCCTGGAGTTCACTCAAACTCACGTCCATTGAGTCGGTGATGTCATCCAGGCATCTCATTCTCTGTCGTCCCCTTCTCCTCTTGCCTCTAATCCCTCCCAGAATCAGAGTCTCTTCCAATGAGTCAGCTCTTCACAGGAGGTGGCCAAAGTACTGGAGTTTTAAAAAAAAAAAAAAAAAAAAAGATCTTAATGACCCAGATAACGAAAATGGTGTGATCCCTCACCTCGAGCCAGACATCCTGAAGTACGAAGTCAAGTGGGCATCACTACAAATAAAGTTAATGGAGGTGATGGAATTGCAGCTGAACTATTTCACATCCTAAAAGATGACATTGTTAAATTGGTACACTTAGTATGCAAGAAAAGTTGGAAAACTCAGCAGTGACCACAGGACTGGAAAAGGTCAGTTTTCATTCCAATCACAAAGTAGGGCCATTCCAAAGAATGTTCAAGCTAAAGCAAAACTGCAATCTTTTCACACAGTAGGAAAGTAATACTCAAAAATTTCCAAGCAAGGCTTCAAGAGTACATGAACCAAGAACTTCAGTTGGTCAAGGTGGATTTTAAAAAATGCAGAAGAATGAGAGATCAAAATGCCAATATCCATTGGATCATAGGAAAAGCAAGATCATTCCAGAAAAAATCATCTAATCTGCTTCATTGACTATGCTAAAGCCTTTGACAGGATGGACCACCACAAACTGTAAAAAATTCTTAAAGAGATGGGAATATCAGATCATCTCTCCTGCTTCCTAGGAAACCTGTGTGTAGGTGAATAAGGAAGAGTTAATATTGAACATGGGCCATTGGACTGGTTCTAAACGAGGAAAGGAGTACATCAAGGCTGAATATTGTCAACCTGCTTATTTAACTTATATGCAGAGTACACATAAAAAATGCCAAGCTGGATGAAGCACGAGTTGGAATCAAGATTGCTGGCAAAAATATCAATGACCTCAGATACATAGATAACACTGCTTTCAGGAAGAAAGGGAAGAGAAACTAAAGAGCCTCTTGATGAAGGTGAACGAGGAGACTGAAAAAGCTGGCTTAAAACTTAACATTCAAAAACACAGAACATGGCATTTGGCCCCATCACTTCATGGCAAACAGATAGGGAAACACTGGAAACAGTGACAGGCTTTATTTTCCTTGGCTCTGCAATCACTGAGGATGGTGACTGCAACCATGAAATTAAAATACACTTTCTCTTTGGAAGAAAAACTGTGAAAAACTGAAAGAGCATATTAAAAAACAGAGATGTTACTTTGACTACAAAGGTCATTATAGTCCAATCTATTTTTTTTTCAGTAGTTATGTATGGATGTGAGATTTGGATCATAAAGAAGGCTGAGCACCGAAGAAGTGATGTTTTCATATGCGGTGTTGGAGAAGACTCTTGAGAGTCCCTTGGAATACAAGGAGATCCAACCAGTCAACCCTAAAGGAAATCAACCCTGAATATTCATTGAAAGGACTGATACTGAAGCTGATTTGGATCATAAAGAAGGCTGAGCACCGAAGAAGTGATGTTTTCATATGCGGTGTTGGAGAAGACTCTTGAGAGTCCCTTGGAATACAAGGAGATCCAACCAGTCAACCCTAAAGGAAATCAACCCTGAATATTCATTGAAAGGACTGATACTGAAGCTGAAGCTGCAATACTTTGGCCACCTGATGCAAAGAGCTGACTCTTTAGAAAAGACCCTGATCCTGGGAAAGATTGAAGGCAGGAGAAGAAGGGGATGACAGAGGATGAGATGATTGGATGGCATCACTGACTCAATGAATATGAATTTGAGCAAGCTCTGGGAGATGGTGAAAAACAGGGAAGCCTGGCGTGCTGCAGTCCCTTAAGTCACAAAGAGTCATACACGACTGGGTGACTGAGCAACAATAAGTGACATAACAATGTAGGGAATTTGGCTTTTCTCCTTTACCAATGGAATTTAGAAAAGAGAAACTAGCAGGCAGAAATGAAATGAGCATATTATTGAAAGTTGTCATTTTCCCCAATTCTAATCCCTGTTCTGCAATATAACAATTAACTGATCTGACCCACGGTTTTCCTTTCCTCTGTTTGCTATAAACTCTGCTTGTTTGATATTACCCAGTAATAAAGCTAAGTTTTTCTTTTGTTTATAGTTTTCTCTTTTTTTTTAATACATATATCTCCGGCTATAATCTCTTTTGAGTTTTAAATCAGCAATGCCAATATCTAGTTGAACTGTTCTGTCTCCATGCAACTAATCTCAAAACATCCCTACTAAAATAGGTACTTCTATGTCACTACTGTCCCTCAGTCTACCTCTCTCTGAATCCTTTTTGTGTTGGTTAGAAGAAAATCTATCAAACTTTTAATACAAGTAATTATTTAAAATCTAACTACCTTCTTTTCTCTTTAAGTCCAGGAATTTACAAATTCTTGTTGAGTTTAGCACTCAAGATTCTCTTGTATCTTCCTTTCTTTTTTGTTGATAATGCTGTTTTTCTAGCTGAGACTTTCATTCTCACCTTAGTGTCCTACATCTTTCAATTTACTCCCCACACTACTGAAAGGATAACAAAAATGCAAATGTGACTGCTATTCATTATGTTTACTGTCTTCATTGCTTCTGCATTACATACCTTACAAATTAAATCATATTCAAGACATTTTCTACTTGTATATCTGCTTGGGTGTCTTGAAAAACTCTCCATGTGGAAACAATGTAGAAATTATTGAAACAATATTTAAGAAAATAGTTTTTATAAAATTATCATAGAGATGCAAAAAAAAAAAAAACACATGATGCCCTCACATACCAAAAATAAATATAATAGCATAGATTTTTAGATGCATACCAATCGCTACTGATCTGATCCTTCATTTATTTTGCCTGGATAATGAACAATAAACAAAACCTTGGAAATGACCATGAAACTAAGTTCAATTTGAAAATTCCCCGTCCTTTAAAACGTCAGCATTTAGAGACAAAGAAGTGAAGTGAAGTCGCTCAGTCATGTCCGACTCTTTGCGACCCCATGGACCATAGCCTACTAGGCTCCTCCATCCATGAGATTTTCCAGGCAAGAGTACTGGAGTGGGGTGCCATTTCCTTCTTCAAGGGATCTTCCTTACTCAGGGATTGAACTGAGGTCTTCCGCATTGCGGGTAGATGCTTTACCATCTGAGGCACCAGGGAAGTTACAGCTATTTATATGTTTTCTGACAGAGAAATTCCCAAGCTGAAGTGTGGCTGCAACTGAGGATGTATGCATAGGAAGACTGGACAGCCTTAGAGCCTAGTTGCCATTTTCTTGGGGATGCACAAGGGGAGAGACAGGCCCCATACTGTAGCATTCTTTCCCTGTGCTCACACTCACAGAGGGCAGGACATTCCCTGCATGGATTCACAATGAAGCACAGTGAGTTCCAAACAAGATAAATGCAAATAGATCTACACCAAGACATGTTATAATAAAAATGGCAAACTTAAACAGAAGATTCTAAAGGTAGCATTAAGCACAAAGGAATCCCCAGAAGTCTATCTGCTTATTTCCTTAAAGAAATGTTGCAGGTCAGATGGCAGTATAAAGATATATTCAGAGTCATAAAATTGAAATATCTGTGACCTAGGACACTCTATCCAGAAAGATTATCATTTAGAATAGAAGGAGAGGGAAAGAATTTCTCAGACAAGCAAAAACTAAAACAATGCAGCAACACCAAGCCTATCCTATCATAAAGGAAACATTGAAAAATCTTCTCTAATCCTGTACACAGATTAGGAAAAAAAAAAAAAAAACCTTCTGTGAAAGTGACAATAACCATAATGGACAGCAAAAGTATGAACATGAAGATGTAAAAGAAGACATCTAAATAATAAGATGTTGGGGAAGAGAGTAAGAAAATGTAGATTTTAATTTTTGCCCCTAGTTTGAGCCTATATGCCTACCAGTCAAAGATCATGTCAATAAAAATCATACACTTATTAAAAAAAAAAATCCAAACTCAACCTCTTAAAACAGAAGGCAAACAAACAAACCCATTTCTGCCAAAAAGCAAAATACAAAATGAAATGGCATCTTCAAAGTTTAGAGGGAAATGATCATCTAAAGATAAATACAGACAAGATGGGAATTTAACAGTAATAGAAACTTATAAAAGATATGTTAGTTTTCTCTTGATTCATGACAAATTACCACAGGTAGATGTTTTAAACAATACCTATTTATTATCTCATAGCATGGCAGGTCAAATGTACATGGAGGCTTGACTAATTTCTCTGCCTTTCTGCCTCTGTCTATCAAACTGAAATCAAGGTGTCAACAAGGCTATGCTCTATGCAAGAATTTACTTCCATGCCTATTTCTATTATTGGCAGAATACAGTTATTTGCTATTTTACCATTAAAGTCTCTATTTTCTCTTAATCAGGGACTGTTCTCAGCTTCTAGGTCCTTACTTTACAGAATCCTCCTGATCAAAGCTCAAATTACCACAGGTAGATGTTTTAAACAATACCTATTTATTATCTCATAGCATGGCAGGTCAAATGTACATGGAGGCTTGACTAATTTCTCTGCCTTTCTGCCTCTGTCTATCAAACTGAAATCAAGGTGTCAACAAGGCTATGCTCTATGCAAGAATTTACTTCCATGCCTATTTCTATTATTGGCAGAATACAGTTATTTGCTATTTTACCATTAAAGTCTCTATTTTCTCTTAATCAGGGACTGTTCTCAGCTTCTAGGTCCTTACTTTACAGAATCTTCCTGATCAAAGCCACCGATGGATAGCCTCCTTCACATAAATCACTCTCACATTTTGAATCTGGGTTCCCTTTCTACAACTAGCTAAAAAAATCTCTATGCTTTTAAGGGACTTAAGAGATTATGTTAGGCATACTTGGACCACAGTAAGTCAGAAACTTAACACATTGTTTATTTAGTATAAAATCTTCACAGTGAGTATATTTATGATACTAGAGATAAAACGCAAAAGTTTAAGAAAAGATAAATGAACTTGGTCAACGTCACAAGGGAAAGTCATGCACTGGAGGTGTCTGAACCTAGTTAACTCCTAAACCCAGGCATACTTTCTAGATCCACATCACTTTGCCCCCGTTCAATCTACTTGCTTAAGCCTACTTATAAGAGTTTGCCTAAATTATTTCATAATGTTGTTGCCTCAATATACCCATTTAGTGCGGACAAGAGGCCTAGCAGGGGCCTTGAAGTGACGTCTCCTCCTCAAACACATCCTCCAGATAACAGCCCACAGTCATAAGGAATGTAAGGTCCTAAAAGGACTCACACAGTAGTTCTTGTGATAAGCAGTCTCTTCCATTTCCCAGGGTCTTCCTCTTGCATGTCCCAGGGTAGCTTAGCAAAACTTGCTCTTTGATTTGTACTGACCAATCCCACCTTAGCCTAGGAACCCCAAAGCACTCTCCTCACAGACCTTAATAAAATCCACAGGTCCTGCTACACTCTCTCTACTTGTGAACCTTCAGACTGTGCTGTGTGTACCTCCTTCAGGACCTGTAATAAACTTCTCTGTTTCAATTCTTTGTGGTCTTTTGGTGAACTGCAGAGACTTTGAAGCTCTACTGAACAAATGTTAATTTAACAACATCACAATACTATAAAAATTGCATTTTTACTTGGTGTACTTATTTTTTTTTCAACAAAATATCTTCCAATCTTTCTCCCCAAAATTTTGTGATGCTTCCTTTCTGTCATTATCATTTTCAAGACTTGGGGAACACTTCATCTGAGCATTTTATGCTTCCCAAACACATGGGACAATGCCAAGGCAACAATCTGTCTCAAGTTTGGGATGATACATTTTAATCAAAATAAACTGCCATCTAAGAATCCTGAAGACATTCTTAGAGCACAAGTTAGCATTTCTTCAGGTTTATTTACCAAGAATATGTAGTATCATAAAATGCTATATTCAGATGCAAAACGGTTTGCCTGCACAGCTGTCTCAAACTCTAAGTCGATTAATCAGCTGAGGATTGTATAGGGATCTTTCATGTCTACTTATTGTTCTCATTCAGATATGGGCAATTTTCAAAATGCAGAAACAGTGCAACATTCTGAGTTTCCTCAAAACAACTACATTCAGCTGCTAATTAAAATGGAATGTTGATTTTTCTCTCATAACTCCACAGGTATAAGACATGTGCCAAGCAGGAATGAGGAAGAATGGCTCCACCATCACTGGATTCTGATTGCTGAACATTTTCAAGTACATAAACAAGGCTATTTTTAACACTGTTGGCATAGAAGCCTTGTGCCTATATAAGTGGTACTTTGCTGCTTTTTCAAGGATTTTTTCAAACATTAAAACATAATTGTTCTGAGTTCTATTCTTGTCCCTGAGACATTCTATAGACTTTTTAAATTTTATATTCATATATTTATTGAAAAATAAGTGAGAAATTATTATAAGACATGCATGATGATAGATGTGGGAAAACAAAGTCCTTGCACTCAAACAGTTTATGATTTGGGTGATGGAGAAAATTTCCTTGTGCATGTGCTCATGCATGCTCAGTCATTCAGTCATGTCTGACTCTTTGCAACCCCATGGATTGTAGCCAGACAGGCTCCTCTGTCCATGGAATTTTCCAGGCAAGAAAAATTTCATACTCTTCAGATTTACCATAGAGTAGAAAAGGAATATCAATTGCCAATCTTCTGTTATATTTAACTTACATTTAATAGACTTCTTTTTGGTTTTCCTATCCGATTCCTTGTCAATCCCTTGCCATATTTGAGGAATTCATATTCATATTTCTGGACAACCTATCTAATCTAGATTCTCTTCATCTAGCATTTACAGTATTTCAAGGGCTTCCTTGATGTCTTCCTCCCACTGATTTCCCCCTACAATTCCATCCTTATAAAATTCTCACAAAATATTATCAAGCTATTGAATTGTTGTACTTCTCGACTATATACAAATTAAAAATCATGTTCCTTCAAGCCATCAAAAATTTAACAGATTATTGTTGAACATGTACATTTGCAAAGTATATGCTATATATTACAATCCTAGAGACCAATAAGGTATTCAAAGACATCTCTGTATAGTTAACTTACATATTATATATCATGACTACTTTGAAAAATAAGTTGAAACAATATGCAAATACATGAAACTATATTTCTCTTTTAAAAGTTGAAATATTTCCAGGATACTCATGCACAACAATCAAAGATAATTGGTTATCATCCAATCCCTGTTGGAAAGTGGTAAGTTTCTCACAGAAAAAATTTGATGTCTTCCTCCCACTGATTTCCCCCTACAATTCCATCCTTATAAAATTCTCACAAAAATATTATCAAGCTATTGAATTGTTGTACTTCTCGACTATATACAAATTAAAAATCATGTTCCTTCAAGCCATCAAAAATTTAACAGATTATTGTTGAACATGTACATTTGCAAAGTATATGCTATATATTACAATCCTAGAGACCAATAAGGTATTCAAAGACATCTCTGTATAGTTAACTTACATATTATATATCATGACTACTTTGAAAAATAAGTTGAAACAATATGCAAATACATGAAACTATATTTCTCTTTTAAAAGTTGAAATATTTCCAGGATACTCATGCACAACAATCAAAGATAATTGGTTATCATCCAATCCCTGTTGGAAAGTGGTAAGTTTCTCACAGAAAAAAAGTGTGTCATAACTTTAGTATGACTTATAAAAGTTGCATTTATGAAATTTATATAATGTAGTTCCAAAGTATATATATAATAAATGTCTGCCTAGAAAAGGCTTCAAAAAGTTTGATTCACAATTTTACTACCACTTCAATAATAATTCTGGCAACAAGAATAACTTGTCAAACATGAAAGATTTTAATGTGCCAAGGATTTATTATACATCGGTATAAATTCAGATACTGTTCCATAATATTAGGAATTTAAATCACAGAGGAATAGAACATACTAATTCCACATACTCATAATAACTTGTAATAATATATCATGCTACTTAATTAGTTCAAAAAAGAGAAAGTTTGGAAGTTTCCATAAAGTATTAGAAAAATCAAGCTAACTTGATAAACACCAGAATCATTATTATAGATGTGAGCATATAATCATACACTCTGTTTTACATTAGCTCAAGGACATTTTGCTGGAGTTGGCCAATGGAAGAAAAACAAGTTAGTTACACTAATGTCAGTGTTATGTCAAGGCTAGATAATGTAATTTTAAGGCAAGTGTGGAGAAAGAGTGAGCTGGGCAGTCAGGCAAGAAAAGGAAATTTATTAGAGGGAAAACGAGAGGGTGACTAGCCCTTGAGAAGAACCAGTGCCCTCTCTTTCTGACAGTGTCTTTCTTATATTCTGCCAATGAAAACTTATCTGAAAGGATGGTGCATTTTTCACCTGTCGCTGAGTCCTGCAGTTATGTACCCTGATGACTGCAATCTGCTGGTCTTATAGCCTTGAGAAGGTAGGCACCAGCAGGAAAACAGAATGTCGTTTGGACAATTTGGAAAGTCTCATGGGTCACTGTGATTTTATCTTTTGTTTGAGAGGTCAAAATAATGAGCCATTTTAACAATGAGCCCCATGTTGGCCCTATCAAAAATTAAACAATAATTCCTAGATTCCAGTGTAGATACCAAGCCTATGATTTGAAGAACAATGGAAGAAGCAGGCCCGCAGTATTAGCACCAATTCTTGTAGATTAAATGTAATCTCTTATTTTTAGCACTTTCAGAATCTGCTGTTAGTTTCTCAAAAGCAAAGTGTAGCACTCAAACTTACAAGTGATAGCTAAAGCCAGCCTTGAGTCAGTTGAGGATATCAATAAAATTTCTGTCTCCTCTGTATTCCCTACTTCATATTTTTTCAGATTGTTTATTTTTACTCAAGTTCCTTGTCTACTGAGAAAATAATATTGATGATATTTTTGGATAGGTATACATTTCTTGAAGAAAACTATAAGTATTATAAAATAAACTACAATCATGTGGTTATAAAATTTTAAATATACTTAGTGTTTCTTAATAACTTATAAGTATCAAAATATATAAACTGAAAGTTAATCGTTACAACATGACCGTTATCCAGCCCTTAACTATTTGCTTTGACATCCATCAAGAAAATAACTGTCTGGAAAGGGGGTTGATTAGGAAGAAACTAAAAACTCCTAAGTGCCTTCTTACTGGCAGTTTGCAGTGATTTGTAATTGTTTCCCTATTTATATGGCCATGGACTCTGACAGTTGTGAAAATGTTTTCTTATCTCCTTTGGGTTCACCAACTGTTCCGTGTTACAGAGATGAGACCATGCACCAACGTTACACATAGCTGGGCAGCCCACTGTCAATTTTACTGATAGCACTTAGCTCCCCTGTCTGAATGTTTACAGGTTTACCAACTACATTCTAGTTGTAAGTTTTCTATTACAGATAAAAATATTTTTAACCAAGAGAGAAGGATGTTTGATTTTGGTTTTTATCTTGGATGACTAAGAACCTAGGAATTCCATATATAATATATATATGTTCCAACACACCTCAAAACATACCTTCCAATCTATGAGATCTGACTGCTTTGTGACTTTTGAAGATTTTTTTTTTAATTTAAAATTGGAGTGTGTAAAAAACAGTTAGAGCTGGTACTACGAGTTCACTTAGAAAAATCAATGAAGAGAAAAACAAGAATTTCAAAAGCTTTTTATCCTCCACCAAGACCCAGAAGCATCAAAAACCTAAGCAATTGTTTTTTTTTAATGTTTTTCCAACTCCAAAATCAATAAATCACCTTTTCCTGAAATTTTGCAAGAAAATTTCTATTATTTCTGTATGTAAACTATTTCTATTAATATTTCAGTTCATATTAAAGGAAACAAATACAACTGTGTAATATCATTCACTTATTTCTTAACTTTCTATAATTATCTTATGATCATTGTAACATGTTTGTCTCACCGCCTCAAATCAGAGGAGGCAACCCACTGAATCTAAGCATGTTAGTTAGCAGAGGAAAATACACTAACGATTCCTTCAGTAACGTGGAGTGAACAGAGTCAGAACTAAATTCCTGCCTGGCCATGCAGTTCTGGAAATGTAGCACTGCTGCTGCTGCTAAGTCGATTCAGTCGTGTCTGACTGTGCGACCGCATAGATGGCAGCCCACCAGGCTCTCCCATCCCTGGGATTCTCTAGGCAAAAACACTGGAGTGGGTTGCCATTTCCTTTTCCAGTGCATGAAAGTGAAAAGTCAAAGTGAAGTCGCTCAGTCGTGTCCGACTCTTCGCGACCCCATGGACTGCAGCCCACCAGGCTCCTCCGTTCATGGGATTTTCTAGGCAAGAGTACTGGAGTGGGGTGCCATTGCCTGGAACTAGTGCTGCTAGGAAACCCAACTCCTTCTGATGGAAGGTCTGAGCCAACAGAGACCGCTGGCTTTCATCATCTTGGGAGTCCTGCTGCTTGGAAATGCAGCCCATCTGCAGAGCAGATGGTAAACTCCATCAGTGGAATAGAGTAAGAGAATTATTCACTCTTTGGAACTGTTTATTAAGTAATTGGTATGTCAGAGATATCAGTGATTTCTGGAAAAGTAAAACATTAACAATAATATATAGTCCTTCAAGTTGCCTATTGTGAATGAAAAACAGAAGTGTTAAGTTTTAAATTCAAGGATATTATAAGTACTGAGTGAGTGTGTGAAAGTCACTCGGTTGTGTCTGACTAATTGCAACCCCATGGACCATACAGTTTATGGAATTCTCCAGGCCAGAACACTGGAGTGGGTAGCCTTTCCTTTCTCCAGGGGATCTTCCTAGGCCAGGGGTCGAACCCAGGTCTCTGGTATTGCAGGCAGATTCTTTACCAGCTGAGCCACAGGAAAGCTCAAGAATGGTGGAGTGGGTAGCCTATCCCTTCTCCAGCAAATCTTTCTGACTCAGGAATCAAACTGGAGTGTCTGGCATTGCAGGCGGATTTTTTTTACCAACTGAGCTATCAGGGAAGAGCATGTTATACGTACTAGAGTTAGAAATATGTACCTAATGCCACTATGTTTAAGGAGGAGGAGGTGCATGACTTGTGACAAAAAGACAGTGTTATAGCTAGATTGATGAGAATGAGAAAGATGAAAATGAGAAAGAATGTAGACAAATAAGAACTGAAATTAATTTCAGATATAGGGATCAGCAAGAGCAAAATCACAGCAGCATCAGAAAGAGGCATGCTTGACAATCACAAGAAACTTAATAGGTCTAGAGTTCAGTAAGTACAGGTAAGTATTAAGAAAGAAGCAGGAAACATTTTGATGTTATTAGATTATTTATATCTTCCATGCAGAGATTTAACTTCCATCCTGTAGATTTTGTGGAGCCTTTTACATTTTATCAGCAGAAAAGTGGCATGATCAGATTTTAATTCAGATTTACTAATTTTGTAACAAGGTGCAAAAATATATGAGTAGGAATCTTTGGAATTAAACCAGAAAGAATGACTCTGAATTAGTCAAGTCATGATATATGAAGCCTCTCTCACTACTTAAGAAGTGCTTCAGAAGTGCTGAAACACCAGTAGGTCTATAAAGATAGTGACCATATAATTGATTGCCCAAACTGAGACACTTTGGAAAATAAAAAGTGGTGCTATTAATCATTACATCAGGTTGACAAGCATATATCAGAATCTTTCTGGGCAAGTTAAGACATATGGTTACATTATCTTTAATAATTTTGATATATCATTCAAGATATAGCTAAACATGTATCTACCTTCTGTTCATAAATAAAATACCTACATAGTAAGGCACTGAAGATATATGAGTGGGAAAGGGTTAAGTGAGTAGCCTTTGAACAGATTAATTCATATAATGTACTGGGTAGACTTCTAGGCATAAAAGAGAATCTGAAAGTAGAAGCATTAGAAGCTACTGTAATCAGATGGCTGTAGAGCCTATACATTCTGATGAATCCTCATGTAAGAATCCTTCTCATTCTTGATAGAACTATCTAAAGTAGAAGCTATTCAATTTATTTATTACCTGGGAAGTGGGAATAAATAATGTAATCCTTCTAATCCCACTTCCCTTAAAGAACTGTCAAAGATATACAAAATGTCACTTAAGGGAAATGTCTATGCAGGGAAATTTCTATGCCTGATTTTCTTTGGATTCACAGATAAACGTGTGTTCCAATAAATAGAAAAGCCAACAGTCCGTTCTATACCTCTGTGTCTCTTATATTGTCTCACTTTCGGGGTCATTATTACTGTCTTCTAAATTCCATATATATGTGTCAGTATACTGTATTGGTGTTTTTCTTTCTGGCTTACTTCACTCTGTATAATCGGCTCCAGAGGGAGAGGGAGAAGATGGGAAGATCTGGGAGAATGACAACGAAACATGTATACAATCATATGGGAGATGAGGCACCAGTCTATGTTCAATACAGGATACAGGATGCTTGGGGCCGGTGTATGGGATGAACCGGGGGGATGGGCAGGGAAGGGAC
>SJYC01002053.1:0-13853 GCA_006408675.1 Madoqua kirkii
TAGGTCAATTGTACTTGGAAAACTAAGAAACAAACAAATTCAAAGAAAAAGAAGTCAGAGATGTGGGAGCATTGGATGAGACAGTTAAAATTTTCAGCTATAAGATTAATTACTAGAGATGTAATATACAAGATGTTAAATACAATTAACACTGCTGTACATTATATATGAAAGTTAAGAGAGTAAATCCTAAAAGTTCTCATCACAAGGGAAAAAAATTTCTATTTCTTTAATGTTGTATCTATAGGAGATGACTGATGTTCACTAAACCCATTGTGATAATCATTTTATGATATATTGGGTGACCAAAAAATTCATTTGGAGTTTTCATTACATCTTATGGAAAGCCTCAAATAAGCTTTTTGGCCAACCTAACATGTAAGTCAGATCTTTATGCCATACACTTTAAATGTATACAGCATTGTATGTTAATTATGGGACTTCCCTCATGACTCAAGCGGTAAAGAATCCGTCTGCAATGCAGGAGATGCTGGAGATGAGGGTTGGATCCCTGGGTTGGAAAGATCCCTTGGAGAAGGAAATGGCAACCTACCCCAGTATTCTTGCTTGGGAAATCCCATGCAGAGAGGAGCCTGGTGGGCTATGGTCCATAGCGTCGCAGTCAAATAAGCTTTTTGGCCAACCTAACATGTAAGTCAGATCTTTATGCCATACACTTTAAATGTATACAGCATTGTATGTTAATTATGGGACTTCCCTCATGACTCAAGCGGTAAAGAATCCGTCTGCAATGCAGGAGATGCTGGAGATGAGGGTTGGATCCCTGGGTTGGAAAGATCCCTTGGAGAAGGAAATGGCAACCTACCCCAGTATTCTTGCTTGGGAAATCCCATGCAGAGAGGAGCCTGGTGGGCTATGGTCCATAGCGTCGCAGGGAGTTGGACATGACTGAGCTATTGAGCGCACACACACACACACACACACACACACACACATGTTAATTATATATTAATAAAATGGGAAGCAAACATAAAATTTAATCGTCCAAAAAGAAAAAAAAATAGTTTAAGAATTCTAGGGAATTCCCTGGAGACATATTGGTTAGGACTCTGTACATTCATGGCTGAGGACCCAGGTTCAGTCCTTGGCAGGGGAAATTAAGATCCCACAAGCCACAAAGCATGGCCAAGAAAAAGAAAAAAGTTTAACGCTTAGCTTCCTAAAACATTTCTGCTAACTGTGTTCTGTTCCTGTGTGTGAGCCACACTTTCCTGTTTCTTTGTGTGTCAAATGTTTATTGAAAACTGGACATTTTAAATAATATAAGGTGGCAACTTTTAACCATCACCCTTCGAAATCATAAATTTTACCAGAATATGTGTATATTTTCCTTTGTGTCTTTTTATATCAGTCCTGACAGTCCAGCGAGTCCTTTCAGACTCGAGTCTTTTCTTCGCTCCCTTCTCTTCATTCAAGGGAACATTCTACCAATAGCAGTTTCACTGCAGCCTCTTTCCCATCCACGGCTTTTCCTCCTTCTGCTTCCATGGTCTAAATACCAGGTCTCCAAAATCTGTTCTCCAAGTCCCTCAGCTTTTCCCTCATGATTTACACTCTGTGGTTTTCCACTGTTGCAGATGGTATTTCCTCCACTTGGACGTCCTTCAACTCATCCCCTGGATTTTTGACTGAAAATTTCATTTGTTTTTCGTTGGGGAAAACCATTTGGGCCTGTAGTGGAATCTCCTTACGTACACTGTTTGTGGTTTTCCGGTTTCTTTCTGTTTCCTCCAGGGCAGTTCTATTTCTATGCAAGAGGAAAGCCCCATATAAGAGTTCTGTAATAGAGATGTCTGTTCTGAGTGGGCTGCCTATTGTTTCTTTTTCTGGGTGCTGAGTCCCCTTCGATGCTGCAGCTTTTAAACTCTTTTGTGTATAAATATTGGTACTCAGATACGGTAGAACAAAGTGGCTACCATCCCACCATCCAAGGAGGAGGCACAGTCAATGTCCCCGAGGGACCTCAGAGAACCAGCTGGCCAGGTAGCAGTCTCCTATCAAGACACTAAAGGAAAAACTCTCTCAGGACTTCCCCAACGGTCCAGTGCTTAAGACCTCACCCTCCAATGCAGGAGGTGCAGGTTCAATCCCTGGTTTGGGAGCGAAGTGCCATATGCCTTACAGTCAAAATACCAAAACATGAAACAGAAGCAATATGGTAGCAAATTCAATAAAGACTTTTTAAATGGTCCACATTAAAAAAAAAAAAAAAACTTCAAAACAAAAAAAGAGAGAGAGAGAAAACTTCTCTGCCCCCAAGCCCTATTCTCTTCCCAGAGGGAGAAAAGCTCAGAGCCACCATTAAGCCTGCATTAGGACCAGCCTGCCTGCCAGTCCCAGAACCTACCCATGGCCAGAGGGGCAGCTGGCATCAGATGACTACAAGATTACATGATCCTGAATTACTCTGATATAGCAACTACAGAATGAAATATATTTATATGCATATCAGACCTTGATGTGGGGAAAATCAGGTACAACATCAAAGGCAGAAACCATACAAATACTTATACAGCTAATATTAAATTTGAAAAGTGAAAAATCAAACATGAAAATACTTGAAACACACACAACAAATGATTGTTAATGCCAGTGTATAAAAATACCCCTTAATTTTTAAAATGAGCAAAAGACATGAAAAGGAAACTCACAAAAGAAGAAAGGCCAACAACCAAGAAAGGTATGATATCAGTAGCAATAAGAAAGAAAGTTAAAACACTTACCAGACTGGCAAAGATTTTAAAGAATATACTACTCAGCCAGCAAGCATCAGGTTTGAAACACATTTTAGCAAGTTGGACTTTCAAATGTTTAAATGCAAATGAAGAACAAACCGCAACCTTAACATTCTAAATGTACACAAAAATTGCTACACTCCAAATAAAATCTCAGAACAAATTCGAGTTTAAAAGCTGAGACAGCTAAAACCATAATATGGTTATGAAGCGCTCTTGGTCTTAACACAGTCATTCACTCATTCATTATGCATTTTTGAGCTCCTGCTCCATGCCAGGCCATAGTACTCAGGATGACAGTGGTAAAGGAGACAGATGTAGTTCTACCCTCAAGGAGTTTAAATTCTAAAGAAACTATTATGAGAGCATTTCAGGCAAATTTTGCTAATTTTAAAATACACTTATTATATGGTTGCTTAACCCTCAATCTAAAAACTAATATTGAGGGACATGTTGAAACATTACTCAAAACACATTTAAATCATAGTAGCTTATCAGTACAGTAAAGGGAAGAAAGACAGAGCTTCACTTACTCCAGCCTTTGCAAAGATTCAACTCCAGGGACTTCCCTGGTGGTCCAGTAGCTAAGACTCTGTGCTCCCAGTGCAGGGGGCCTGGGTTCAATCGCTGGTCAGGGAACTAGAACCCACATGCTGCAACTAAAGATCCCAAGTGCCACAACTAAGACCTGGCACAGCCAAATAAATAAACAAAATTAAACATTCAAAAAATAATAGAACTTTCCTGGTGCATGCTAAGTCACTTCAGTCATGTCTGACTCTTTGCTATGGCTTATATCCCACCAGCCTCCTCTGTCCATGGCATTCTCCAGGCAAGAATACTGGAGTGGGTCGCCATGCCGTCCTCCAGGGGATCTGCCCGACCCAAGGCTTGAGCTCATGTCTCCTGCATTGCCAGGCGGTTTCTTTACCACTAGTGCCACCTGGGAAGCCGTCTCTGGTGTTCCAGTGGTAAAGAATCTACCTGCCAATAGAGGGGACACAGGTTCGATCACTGGTTCAGGAAGATTCCACAAGCCACTGGGCAGCTGAGTGGAGCTCTAGAGCCCATGAGCCACCAAGGAGAGAAGCCACCACAATCAGATGCCCACTCACCACAGCAAAGAGCAGCCCCAGCTCACCACAGCTAGAGCAGCCTGTGTGCAGCAACAAAGACCCAGTGCAGCCAAAGATAATAAATGAATGAATAAATAATTTTCTTAAAAAATAAACTTAATGATAATAATTCAGTGTGACTGCATCTAATACTTATATTTAGTTGATGGCTGACCATTACTATGAATCTGCTGGTCCCCCCTCCACAGCAAGTCAGCACCAACAGTAAAGAACGGACTGATGTCGTTGGTTGTGTTTAGGATTAACTGAAATGCAAATGGATCACACACCTTCCTTGTGAGGAAGGCAGCCTATATCCTTGTTTGAAAAGCAGTTCTGTTCTGATGAAAAGTGTCTTTAAGCGTTCAGAAGAAAAAATGGTGTAGCTGCTCAAGGCTTGCCTGCATCTACTCAGGGATTTGTGACAGGCTATAAAAGAGAGGCGTTTGCTACTTGGCATAGTGCAGAAACCCAGGCTGTGGAGATGAGGCCAGATCAGGAGGAAGGCAGAGGGAGGATGAGGTAGCTGCCAGAAAGAAGCTGGAAAGGGCCCGCCATGGGTTTCTCCTTGTCCACAGGGAAGTCGCTCGCATGGGGAGACGGTTTCATATTCCTAGAACTTTGCTGCCCTCAGTTAGGAGACAAGAGAAGGAAGAAAGAGCCACAGTATTGAATGGCTTATTACATGCCAGGCATGTGTTACATGCTTGACAGTTTATCTAAATTAATCTCACATCAACCCTGCAAGGCAGTTCATATCACCACCACTTCTTTAAATAAGGGGATATATTGAAGTTCCTTTGCTTTTTTTTTTGGCTGCACTGGGTCTCAGTTGTAGCATACAGGATCTAGTTCTCTGACCAAGGATTAAACCCAAGCCTGTACAGTCTTAACCACTGGACCACGAGCAAAGTCTCAAAATTGAGGTTCTTGAGGTAGAGAGAGCTGTTAAGTATCACAGTTAGTGAATGTCAAAGCCTGTTGGAAACTCATTTATTTCTTCTTCATAGAGCCATACAGGATATAAAATAACTTTCTTGGGAAAAAAAATATCTATATATATGAGGTTAAACATTTATTTATTTTTTTAGGTGATTATCTGCATTGATCTTTATTTTTTTTTTAATTTTTATTTTTTGTTTAATGCTTATTCCACTTCACAGTACTGCATTGGTTCCGCCACACATTGACACGAATCAGCCACAGGTGTAGACGATCTCCCCATGTTAAAGCCCCCTCCCACCTCCCTTCCCTGCCCATCCCCCCAGTTCATCCCATACACCGACCCCAAGCATCCTGTATCCTGTATTGAACATAGACATTTAGAAGAAAATATAAGAAGATATCTGTTTCGTATCAAGGTAAGAAGGGATTTCTTCAAAAAGACATACAAGTCCAACTATAAATGATAAGATGAATAAACAACTATCCATTCATTCAATAAATACTCTGAACATCTACCAGAGACTGCTTAAGGAAGTTGGGATCCATCACTGAAAAAAAAGAGACCAAAATCTCTACCAACAGAGGATTAGTATCTAGCATATATAAATGATGTCTACAAGTGAGAAGACAAAAAAGAAACTCATGGACAAAAGGTATGACAAGCAGTTTACCGACGTGAAAACCCACATGCCAGTAAACATTAAAAAATGGGTACTTAACTAGCCATCAGGAAAATACAAATTATAAACATCAAAGAGATACATGTAACAGATACAAAACTGGCAAAAATGAAAAAGCTGGAAAATACTGAGTATCATTGGAGATGATATGGTACAACAAGGATTCCTAGATATTTGGTTAGACTATAAATTGGTTTCCATGACCTCAGATAATAATTTGTGCAATAATAGCTAGTAAAGTTGAAGATGGCATATTATTTCTCTCAGCAATTTCTTCCCTAGGCACAGACCCTAAAGAAATTAACATATAAAAGAACATGTAATAAAATTGTCCATAAAAACAAAATTGGAAACACTTTAATTAGATGTGCAACAGGAGGGTAAAAAAAATACGTGTTCTGATGTCTTCATACAATGGACCATTACTCAGCACCAAAAATAAAGGAGGGAGAGCCACACTTAACAACATGGATAAATCTCACTAACATAATATCGAGCAAAAAAAAAATGAAGTTGTAGACTTTCACAGTATAATTTCATTTACATAGTTTTAAAGGTAGAAAACCACAGTACAGGAACTTCTCTGGTGGTCCAGTGGCTAAAATTCTGCACTTCCAGTGCAGAGGGCCTGAGTTTGATCCCTGGTCAGGGAACTAGGCCTACATGCTGCAACTAAGAGTTCTCACGTCACAAGATCTCACATGCTGCAGCTGAAAGATTCAACACGCCACAACAAAGATGGAAGATCGTGCCTCAACTAAGAATTTGCACAGCCAAACACATAAAATAAATATTTTAAAAACAAAAATAAATAAAACAACACTACATATTTCCTGGTGGCTCTGACGGAAAGTGTCTGCCTGCAGTGCGAGAGACCCAGGTTCGATTCCTGGGTCAGGAAGATCCCCTGGAGAAGGAAATAGCAGTCCACTCCAGCACTCTTGCCTGGAAAATTCCATGGACGGAGGAGCCTGGAAGGCTGCAATCCATGGGGTCGCTGAGGGTTAGACATGACTGAGCAACTTCACTTCACTTCACATATTTTGTTTAGGAATATGCAGTAAAAGTATAAAGAAAAGTAAGGGAATTTTAAACTCTAAATTCAGAGTAGTTATTACATCTGGGGATAAAAGAGGAAAATGTACCTACTTTTTTGTACTGATAGTATTTCATTGCTTAAGCTGGGAGGATGTACATGATTAGGTACTGCATTACTGTTTGTGTGTGTGTGCTCAGTAGTGTCTCTTTGTGACCCATAGACTGTAACCCACTAGGCCCCTCTGTCCATGGAATTCTCTAGGCAAGAATACTGGAGCAGGGTGCCATTTCCTACTCCAGCAGATCTTCCTGACCCAGGGATCGAACACAGGTCTCTCATGTCTCCTGATTGGCAGCTGGATTCTTTACTATTAGCATCACCTGGGAAGCCCTATATTACTATTTAATCCAATCTAACTCTTAATGATTACATAATAATAAATTTAGCAAACTAAGTATAAATCTATAAAAATAGACTTTGCTTATAAAGTGCCTGCCTTTGATGCAGGAGACCCGGGTTCGATCCCTGGGTCGGGAAGATCCCCTGGAGAAGGAAATGGCAATCCACTCCAGTATTCTTGCCTGGAGAATCACGTGGACAGAGAAGCCTACCTAGTAGGTTATAGTCCACAGGGTCGCAAAGAGTCAGACACGACTGAGTGACTTCACCTCCTCCATCTATGAGAAATAAGCAAGGACTCCTCAAATATAAATTAATGCTGTTCTCTGTAAGTTGTAAACAGCTAATCTTTGCTTTGGGTTTCAAATCTACCAGGAAACCCTGACTTAGAGAATCAGCACAAAATGTGCATCCAGGGACATAAAGTACTGAAAACAGTGAAGGAGACATCTTAACAGCTTTTCCTAAAAGCACAATGAGAAAACAAAGACAAAAAGCCAGGTTAATGGTGTCAGGTTGTCAAAGGCTACCTTGGAGATATCTCAGGGCAAAGGCTGTAAAGTACAAGAGGCCCAGGTTTTTAAAACATGGGCAAGTGTGGGAAAGACGCAGAATGGTCTGGGGAAAGGGGCACTCCTGAACTTCGAGTCTGAGGGTGTGGGAAAAGCAAAGGGTTCATTACTAGAAGGATTGGGGGCATGCCTGGATCAGAGACCCAGCAAAGCTACAAGAGGAACCACTCTGTGTTTCTCATGCTGCTTACTGGGTTGGCCAAAAAGTTCATTCAGGTTTGTCCATCACGTCCTTCGAAAAAAGCCAAACGACCATTTGGTCAACCCAATACTGGTCTCCCCAACTCAGTATGAACTTCTTCCAAGGCAGAGAGGAGGTTGTCAAACGAGTTCTCACATGTCCAGGGATCTGTGCTACACTGGGAGGGGCCCAAAGGTAACACAGACAAAAACCTCAAGGAGTGAGAAAGCAGGGTCAAAGGTGAAGTCCAACGGAGGAGAAAGACATGTAGAGAATGAACTCAAAGTCAAACACGAGGAGAGGGGAGATGAACGGTGGTGAGAGGACTGGGAAAGACTTTGCCAACGTCTTGAATCTTGACAGAGATAGGACTAGAAACAAAGGGGCAAGTGGAGAAAGGATTGGAGGAGGGGAGAATAAGCTGAGGAAAGCAAGAGGCAACAACGTTCTATATGACTACCGCATGGAGACACAGCCAAACACGCCACCATTTGAAGCAGACAGTAGCCTCATCCAAGGGCAGAACTCAGTGACGCCTGTCTCAGTCACCAAGAAATGCTGACCCAGTGAAGTTTGCCCTCTGCATCCACAGGTCCCACATCTGCAGACAGCAAATATTCAGGAAGGGATTTCCCTGGTGGTCCAGTGGTTAACACTCTGCCTTCCAATGCAGGGGGTGTGGGTTCAATTCCTAGTCAGAGAACGAGTATCCTGCATACTACAGGTTGCAGCCAAATTTTTCAAAAAGCAAATCAGCAAACACAACATTATAAATCAACTATACTTCAAATGTAAAATGTTTTTTAAAAAGAAAAGAAAATATTTAGGACAAATTTTTCCCAGGAGTTCCAAAACACAGCCTGAATTTGTCACGCACCATCGACTACTTCCACAGCATTTACATTCTATAGATAGCGATTTCCAAAGCATTTACATTGTATTAAGTAGTGTAAGTAATCTAGAGATGATTTAAAGTCTATAGAAGATGTGCTTAAGTTACATGCACATACTTGAGCATCCTTGGATTTTGATATGTGCAGGAGGTTCTGGAACCAATTTCCCTACAGACAACAAGCAATGATGTACCTACTTCCTTTCATTCTCCCCACCAATGCTAGTTACATCTTGACTCAAAGGAATGACCTATTTTATTGAGCCAATACCTTAACCTGAATTTGTGGCCAAAATTCAAATATTTCCAAGTGAATTTTCATAAGCTTCTATACCTCTAATAAAGACTGTGCAAGCTTAGGAAGCCTGCCTGGGATGTCTTCCTCAACCAGTATTACACAAAAGGCAGTTTGGTCCAGCTGACATTGGCCTGGGTAATGACCCAGTGAGAAATGTGCTTGGGAAGCAAATCAGAATAGATTCACATTTCTTTACAAGTTATAAACAACACGTTTTTGTAATCAGAGAAATAAACGAGCTCACTTCTAAGAAAGCAAACATTTGTAGGAAAGTCACTAGATGACATCTGCTCTCTGATGGAAAATTTACGGAAAACAGCATGATCCAGGCCAAGCCAAGGGAAAGACCAATTAGTATTATTTAGACTACATCACTAGTACACTTCCTTGTACAATAAACAATCACCTACTTTTTCACCTACGAATCTCTCTACCCTTTAACACCAATGTTCTCCAACTAGACACTAAATGCTTCCTTCTTCCAATAGTCAGGAATCTATTCAGTGCTCAGTGCCAACAGCAAGGATGAGCATTACTGGTAGGCTCCTTTGGCTGACCTAACATATATAGGAAAGAAGGGTGAAAGGGATGGAAGAGAAGAAAGAGTGAGAAAAAGAAGTAAAATTAGTAAAGGAAGAAGTGCCTAAGACTGTGACAGGTAGAGTCCCTCCACTCAGTCACTAGCCACTTGTATTGATGCTATACATTGAGAAAGACATCAAGTGAATTAGAGAAGTGAGTTTATCTTAGCTCTGACTCTCACCGCTTCTGAACCTTGGTTAGGTCTGTCTGGGGATCCATGATCTCTGAGACACTCTTTATCCTGCCTTTGAGTTTTCAGATACAACTGATCTACCACATACCATGCCACAGAGGATAGAGAAGCTTGCTACAAAGAGTCCACCCACAAAGGGACACAGTCACGATGTCAGCATTCATGTAACTATGGTAACCAAGTCCCCCTACCCAGAAACTGTCCCAGATGACCATAGGAAAACAGAACACAGGAATATCAATAGTTTTGAATAACTATTTTCAAATAATGTCAGCCATATGATAAAAATTTCAAGGATTTTTAAAATGCAGCATTTATTTATTTATCTGGCTGCATCAGTTCTTCGTTGTGGCATGTGAGGTCTTGGCTGCATCGTGCAGATCTGTGCAGATCTACACAGACTCTGTACTTGTGGTGTGTTGGCTCCGTAGTGGTGGCATGCAGTCTTAGTTGCTCTATGGCATGTGAGATCTTAGTTCCCCACCGGGGATCAAACCCACATCCCCTGCATTGCAAGGTGGATTTTTAACCCCTGGACCACCAGGGAAGTCCCTTAAGGATTTTTTTTTTCAGTGTTAGGTCAAGTATAGGTAGTATCCAATAAAGAAAAAGTCAGCAAGAGCAGATTTTTAAATATTCATTCTTAAGAAAGTGGTACAGCTGGAGACCATGACAAAGCACAGAAAGAGCTTCACTTGAAGTCACTCTCTTAGCAGGAACCAATAGCAGTCAAGGCGTTTGGGAGAGTAGCCACATTAAAATAAGTATGCATGACCCCAGCTCCTACAATTAGTCCTTTAGGTTGCTAGATGAATCAAGTTGCAATTAAAAAAAAAACTATATGATCAAAAATAATATTTTTTAAGATTCTTTTGATGTTGACCATTTTTAAAGTCTTTATTGAATTTATTACAATATTGTTTCTGTTTTATTTTGCTGCTGCAAGGTAAATGGGATCTTAGCTCCTCAACCAACATCCCCTGCATTGGAAGGTGAAGTCTTCTCCATTGGAACCACTGGGCCACCAGGCAAGTCCCAAGAATTATATTTGAAGTATTTAATGATTGTTAAAGCACAGGACCAACCAATCAGATGGCAGCCATAATTACTGATTTGGCCAGGTAAGTAGGTATGGCTGGTAGGTACTTGCTTAACTGATCCCAGATCCATCCCTGACCATCTTAAAGACAGATTTCTAGGGTATACAAACAAACCATCGAGGAGCCTGTGGTAGCCGTTACTACTGTTCACTACATATTTCCAGTTCTCCTCTGGGGCCCATGGTACGAGTGCATGACCCAACCCTTTGAAGTTAGGCATGGCCATGTCACTTGCTCTGGCTAACAAAGCAACAAACATCTAACAAAATGTGAGTGGTATGTGTCACTTCTATCCAGAAAATTTAGCGAACCAGCGCTCAACTTGTCACATTTCCTACTCTCCACAGAAATGGCAATCAGCAATGTTTTAGATGGCAACAGCACCGAGAAGAAATGTGATAGGTATACAAATGAGTGAGAAAAAGCCCTCTGTGTATTATGCTGCTGAGATTTTTTTGAAGGTTACTGCAGAGGATCTAACCTATCCTGACTGATGCCAGGAAAAATCTGCCCACTAGTTTTGGGAATAATGAAAAGGTGATGGGGCCATTGCAAACACCCATTCAAGGACATGTGAACAGATCAAAACCAACTTGGAAACTACAAGCCTCTGCAGCATTAAACAACAGTAACAGAACATGCAAGAGGTAATATTTTGGAAACAAAGTTTTACTCTAGGAATCTAAACTTTAGGTAGCATTTGCTGTGAATACTGAAGAAAACAAAAGTGATCTTGGACTTTGAGAAACAAGATATAAAAGATGAGTTGATAAGACAGTAGTTTTAAATGAGAGGGAAGCTGGCATTAATAAAAACAAGGAAACAATCTTAATGCATTGAAAGAAGAACAGAACAGAAATTACAGAAAATAAACTGCTGTTGCTGCTGCTGCTACTGCTAAGCCGCTTCGGTCGTGTCCGACTGTGTGACCCCAGAGACAGCAGCCCACCAGGCTTCCCCGTCCCTGGGATTATCCAGGCAAGAACACTGGAGTGGGTTGCCATTTCCTTCTCCAATGCAAGAAAGTGAAAGTGAAGTCACTCAGTGTCAGACTCTGTGACCCCATGGACTGCAGCCTACCAGGTTCCTCAGTCCACAGGATTTTCCAGGCAAGAGTACTGGAGTGGGGTGTCATCACCTTCTCCAAATAAACTGGATATAGTTTTTTAGAATACTAAGATGAGAGATCAATAAAAATGAAAATGAGCAAGGGGAACTATTTAATCTAACAACAGAGAGAAAATATTTTGAAGATAAAATTAACAGAGCATCAAGGACCCACTGTATAATAACAAAAGATATAAAATTTATGTTATCAGAGTATAAAACGAAAAAAGAAATAGCATAGGGTTAAAAATATATTGGAAGAAATAATGGCTGAAATTCTACCAATTCAGGGAAAACCATAAAACCAAAGATTCAAGAGGCTGAATTCTTAAAAAGAATAACATCAAAGAAACACACACACATACACACAAAATACCATAATCAAACATCTTAAATCAATGGGCAAATAAACAGTGCCTATAGGGGAACAGCAATTAAAATGGATAGTGGATTTCTCATCTTAAACCAAAGAAGCCAGAAAGAAGTAGCAGACATTTAAAGTGCTGAAATAAAAAAAAATTAAAAAATAAAAACATTTGGACCAGAACTCTATGCCCAGCAAAAATACCCTTCAGGAATAAAGGGGAAATCCAGCCATTCTGAGAAGAAGGAAGACTAAGAATTGTCACCAGAAAACCTACCTTTAAAGAAATGATAAAATAAGTACTCTAAAAAAAAGGCAGGACTTCTTTGGTGGTGCAGTGGATAAGAATCCACCTGCCAATGCAGGGAACACAGGTTCGATCCCTGATCCAGGAACATCCCATATGCCATGCAGCATTTAAGCCCATGCATCACAACTACTGTGCCTGCACTCTAGAGCCCATATGCCATGCATCGCAACTACTGAGCCCAGGTGCTGCCACCACTGAGGCCTGAGCACCCTCGAGCCTGTGCTCTGCAACAAGAGAAGCCACCACAATGAGAAGTCCACGTGGCATAACAAAGAGTAGCCCTGCTCGTCACAATTAGAGAAAGTCCCTGATCAACAATGAAGACCCAGTGCAGCCAAAATCATGTTTATTACATTCTTTTTTAAATTATTCTTTTAAACTTAAATTAATTTTAAAATTAAAATTAATTAAATTCTTAAAATTATTTTTTAAAAGATATCTGATGGCTGAGTAATACTCCATTGTGTATATGTACCACAGCTTTTTTATCCATTCCTCTGCTGATGGACATGGAGTATTACTCAGCCATTAAAAAGAATACATTTGAATCAGTTCTAATGAGGTGGATGAAACTGGAGCCTATTATACAGAGTGAAGTAAGCCAGAAAGAAAAACACCAATACGGTATGCTGCTAAGTCACTTCAGTCGTGTCCGACTCTGTGTGATCCCATAGACGGCAGCCCACCAGGCTCCCCTGTCCCTGGGATTCTCCAGGCAAGAACACTGGAGTGGGTTGCCATGTCCTTCTCCAGTGCATGAAAGTGAAAAGTGAAAGTGAAGTCACTCAGTCATGTCCGACTCCTAGTGACCCCATGGAGTACAGTCCACCAGGCTCCTCCGTCCATGTGATTTTCCAGGCAAGAGTGCTGGAGTGGGGATACTAACACATATATATGAAATTTAGAAAGATGGTAATGATAACCCTGTATGTGAGACAGCAAAAGAGACACAGATGTAAAGAACAGACTTTTGGACTCTGTGGGAGAGGGAGAGAGTAGGATGATTTGGGAGAATGGCCTTGAAACATGTATACTATCATGTAAGAAACGAATCGCCAGTCTAGGTTCTATACAGGATACAGGATACTTGGGGCTGGTGCACTGGGATGACCCAGTGAGATGATATGGGGAGGGTGGTGGGAGGGGGGTTCAGGATTGGGAACTCATGTACACCTGTGGTGGGTTCATGTCAATGTATGGCAAAACCAATACAGTATTGTAAAGTAAAAAGAAAAAAAAAAGATATTTGAAAGACGGTAAATTATAACAAAAGACCTAAAACTCCAAGAAGGAAGAAAAAACAATGTAATGGGTAACAAT
>SJYC01002055.1:0-35600 GCA_006408675.1 Madoqua kirkii
ACCTCTCATTCCACACATACAGACAGTCTCTAAGGGAGGAGCATACTTGCCCATTCCAATAATTTTGTTGGGATTTTTGGGGGGGAGGCTTATAATTTAGGTAGCTTTATTTTTTATCTTTCTAAATTAATTTTTATTGGCGTATAGTTGTTTTACAATGTTGTTCCTGCTTCACAGCAAGTGAACAACATATACATATATCACCTCTTTTTTGGATTTCTTTTCCATTTAGGTCACCACAGAACATTAAGTAGAGCTTCCAGTGGTATACAGTAGGTTCTCATTAGTTATCTACTTTATACATAGTAGTGTATATATGTCAGTCCCAACCTCCCCATCCATCCCATCCCCAGCTCCCCTTCTGGTGTCCATACATTCTCTATGCTCTCTATGTCTGTGTGTTCCATGTCTATGTGTTCTCTATGTCTGTGTCTCTATTTATGCTTTGCAAATAAGTTAATATGTACCATTTTTCTAGATTTCACATTTAAGCAGTATTATACAATATTTGTTTTTCTCTTTCTGACCTACTTCACTCTGTATGAAACTCTCTAGGTCCATCCACATCTCTCAAAATGGCATTACATCATCCTTCTTATGGCTGAGTAATATTCCATTGTATTCCATTGTTTATATAGACACCAATCTTCTTTATCTAGCCCACTCCAATCATTTTGGCTTGGCCATATAACCTGCTCTGTCCTTCAGTCTGACGGTCTTCTACATGAGTTGCTTTGGCCAGAATGCATAAGCAGAATGCATAAGGAAAACCCTTGTACTCTTGGACTTGCTTTCACGTGTCTCTTTCATCACCAAGAGAAGAACGTGCTCTTCTTAGCCTGCTAGTCTCCTGAGAAAGATGATAGACATGTCATCTTACAAGAGAATCCCTGTGGGAACAGAACTCTCACAAGATTGATGCATACAAAGTTTTAAAAATAGAAACAAATATAAGAAAAATGCAATCAATGAACATGTATCACTAGATAAATTATTCCAAATAAATTATAAAGAATCTGATCTTGCTTTTAAAAAGTTCAAGAAGTAATACAAGAGTTAAAAAACATTTCTTCTATCACAACATTGTAAAGCAATTATACTCCAATTTTAAAAAATAAATATAAGTAAACATTTTAAGATGACAGAAGAAGTGAGTTTAGCGAAAATATGGCAAAAAAAAAAATTACAGATTTGAAGAGAATACCGAAATTTAAAAAAAAAAACCTTTCTGGAAACACACTTACATGGTTATGAAAGTTAAAAATTATCTACATCATGTCCAGATGAAAATATGGACTTCAGGATAAGGAAGAAATCATGTACATATCATGGCAGAAAAGTGAGACACAAACAAGGGTTAAAAATCAGATTGGCCCCAAATTCTCTTCCCTAATACTCTGATCAGTGCCAAAAACTGCAGCACCAAGATTTACAAAGACCTGACGAAAAAGAGTGAGAAAAAGTTTTATTTGATTGTGTTGTTGAATTTTTTCTGTTCTTATTGAGAAACATTAACGATATGTTTGTTAGGTGTCCTTTGTTGCATTTATTTTTAATCACGTGTGTTTTCTAGCTCCTCTCTGAGAGCACTCACTCTGTACCCAAAGCCTGCCCCCAGTTGCTTATTGCACAGCATTCACTTATTTCTGTCCTAGGATCGACTGCTGAAAAACAGCAGAAGGACATGAGGTGTGAGGCAGGGAATGAACCAGACTAGTCAACAGCTTCCATACCCCATTGTTGCCTGACTCCTTCTCTTATTAAAGATGCTCTTTCCTTTTCTCTAGAGTCACATCTTCCTTTTATTTTCAAAATTCAACAGTTGTGAGATTCTCAAGAAATGCCCTGGGACTTCCCTGGTGGTCCAGTGGTTAAGAATTGGCCTTGCAATGCAGGGGACACAGGTTTGATCACTGGTCGGGGAACTAAGACCCCACATGACTTGAGGCAATGAGCAGCAAGGAAGAACCTGTGTGCCACAGCTGTCTCAAGACAGCCAAATAAATAAATAAATATTTTAAAAAGAGGAAGAGACTTCTAGGGTAGGTAACTTGAAAATTTTAAATGTCAGTTCATCAAAAAAAACATAAATAAAATGAAAATACTAATGATACAACAGAGAAATCATTTACAATATATTAGAGACAAAAGACTAATATTGTTTATCTATAAAATGCACACACAGGTTAATGAGAAATTCTTAGTTGAAAAATGGGCAAAAATATGAAAATAAAATCTTTCATTCTATTTCTAATGCCTCA
Source organism: Madoqua kirkii (assembly GCA_006408675.1). Lineage (NCBI taxonomy): Eukaryota > Metazoa > Chordata > Mammalia > Artiodactyla > Bovidae > Madoqua > Madoqua kirkii. Next base: position 2,262 of record SJYC01002055.1, read on the forward strand.
AAGAGACCATACACAAAAGCAGTAATACAAATGCCCCTAAAGTATTTTTAAGAATCTCTCACTACTAAGATTTCCTTAAATCTTATACTGCCAACTACTGCGAAGTAAGATGACATTTTTATAGAGCATCTATAAATAATTTTAAAAAATTATTTATTCATTTGGCTGTGCCAAGTCTTAGCTGTGACACAAGCTATCTGCAGTCTTCATTGTGACATGTGGTATATTTAGTTGTGGCATTTGAGTTCTATTTCCCTGATCAAACATGGGCCCCTACATTGGGCACTTACAGTCTTAGCCACTGAACCACCAGCGAAGTCCAGTGAAAAGCAATTTGATAGCATAAATCAAAGGTCTTACAACTGCACCTGGTTTTTGACCCCAAGATTTTGCTTCAACAAATACATTTTCCTAGAAATGTATTCAAAGAAAATAATCACAAATATGAGCAAAGAGAATCTGCAAACATATTTTCATAGCAGCACTATTTGCAACTTCAAAAACACTAATGAACTTAAATGTTCAGCAGTAAAGAATTAGTTAATAAAATACAGCACACCAAATGATGCAATATTATGAAGACATTAAATATTATAATGTGATAATAAATATAAACACATCTAATACATAGAAATATATCTTATATTGTTAAATCTTTATAAAGTTATCGAAATACAGTGTGATCACTTTTTAAAAGATACATATATATGCTACTACTAAGAATATTGGAAATATATACAACAAAATCCTAACAGCTGTCAGGATGAAAGGTGATTTTATTCATCTTTGTCCTTTCCTGTATTTTCCACATTTTTTTATGAGTATGTTTCATGCTTTTAAATCAGGAGAAAAAAATGGAAATTTCAAAAGAGAAAGTGAAGGGAATTCAGAGTCCTTTAATACTAACAATGACTTTTTATTAATAAAATACTTATTCTTCCTTTTTAAAACATTTTTTTCAACATAACATGCTATTATATTTATAAATGAAGGCTTAGGGAACAAATGCATTTCTGAGTATTTGACCACAATAATTTATAGCATACATTGGCTGGAGCTGTTCAGTGCTGACAAATTCCAGAAAGTAATTGCATAAAATACTTGGAGAGGAAATTGCTTTATGCTTCCATGCTATTTATGGAAATTAGCATCTTTGTAAAAATAAACTGAGAGCAATCACAATCATAGACCTTGAAATGTGGTTTCCATAAGATGTTAGCTTTGCTGCTTTAAGACTCATTAGCAATGTGGAGGGGAAACACTGCCTGCTTTTTTTTTTTTTTCCCTGTTATGAAACTGTTGCATATAATTGGTTTTTTCCTCTTGGATCCTTAATCCCTCCCTTTCTCCTGACTCTTTGGAATGCATATTCACTGAAGTATTCATTTTGCTCCTTAAAACCTTTCTAATGACCCTGTTCCCTTTTCAGAGTATTACCTATTTTCTTTATTCAGTGCCTCACCTTTTGCAATTTACAGCTTGTCCCAGAATGACTCCTTCAACATAACTGACAATTTCCCACCCCACTGTGTTCCTAAAGCAAGCTCAAAACCTAAAGGAATCTTCCATACTTCCTTTGTTCTCTATCAATCCCACATAATCACTAGTCAAGATCTATCCCTTCAGATTCTAAAATGGTGCCCAGAATCACATCCTCTGGTCAATGACTAACTCCCCCACCGTTCTCCCCACTTAACTCCCATCTCCCACCCCATGTACTCTTGTGAACAGTTAAAGTTCTCATCATTACCAACCTGCACTGGTACCAACAACGTCCAAGTATCTCTGACTTAAATGTGCTCCTAGTGGTCCAATGGAGTCATTCTAAAATTTTTAAAATATTTAGTTTTTTGGCTGTGCCAGGTCTTATTTGCAGTGGAATCTGGGATATTTCGTTGCAGCATATGAACTCTTCGTTGTGGTATGTGAGATTCAGTTCCCCAACTAGGGATTGAATCCAGACCCCCTGCATTGGGAGTGTGGAGTCTTAGCCACTGGACCAGCAAGGAAATCCCTCCAACGGAGTCTTAATAGCGTCTTTCCCATCACCTCCTGATCAATGCCCAAGGCTTCTGTACTGCCCATTGAGCCAAGCCCTCTTTATCATTTATTTATTTAGCATGCTCGGCAAGGTCCTTGCCAGTGTAGCCACAGACTAACTTTGTTCATCCTTACTTCATATTCAATGCTGTCAAATATCTTACTCTTCAAATTTAGTGTCAGTGGAAACCAAGAGGACAAAACTGAATGAAAAACCATTTCCGAGATGGAAAAAGGGAAGTTGAGGGGTATGGGGCAGGGGCAACAGAGAAGGTCTCCAGAGAGATCCTGGGAGTCTGGGTCAAATGAGCAGAACATGGAGAATCCAGGCACTGAGACAGAGCTGGGTGGGTGGGGAGGACTTCTGTTTAGGAAGTACTGAGGCCTCCAAGGGATATCCTGGTGGAAGCATGCAGCAGTTCATGGATATATTAATCTGCAGCTCATGGAAGAGGCAGGCAGAAACCTCTCAGAGATACTGGGCCTCTTCCATTTTAGTGAGGTCACCAAGAAGAAAGGAAGAAAGAGAGAGAGAGAACAAGGGAGGGAGGAAGGAAGAAAGAAAGGGAGAGAGAGAAAAAAATGAGAGAGAGAGGGAGGGAGGGATGGAGGAAAGGAGGAAGGAAGGAAGAGAGAGAGAACAAGAGAGAGAGGAAGAAAAGAGAAAGGAAGGAAGGAAGGAAGAGAAAAGGAGGGAGAGAGGGGAGGGGGAAGAAAGTTATCAAAATTATGTTTTATTTCCAATGTTTACATTTAAAGTTGATGTAAAAATACACACTTTTTAATCTTTTCGATATAGATATAATCCTATTTGAAGAGAATATTAAAAGCCTATCTTTGAAAGACTGAATCACTATGAGACCTGGCTCCTCAGATGATAACCCCAGGCAGGAACCTCTGGAGAGAAAAACCAGCAGTGATTGAGGCTGCCCGGGGAGAGCATGTGGACAGACAGAGAACAGAGCAAACAGCAGAACTCTGGAACTAAGCAGCTTTTAGAAACAGTCAGAAACAAGACGATGGCTCAGATGGTAAAGAATCCGCCTGCCAGTGCAGGAGACGCTGGTTCAGTCCTCGGGTCAGGAATGTCGCCTGGAGGAGGAAATAGCAACCCCTCCAGTATTCTTGCCTAGGAAATCCCACGGACAGAGGAGCCTGGTGTGCTATAGTCCATACGGTTGCCAAGAATCAGAAACTCATGCATTCAAATAAGTAATTTAAAATGTTCACTTGCTGTTGTTTAGTTGCCAAGTCGCGTCTGACTCTTTGTGACCCCGTGGGCTGTAGCTTGCAAGGCTCCTCTGTCCATGGAATTCTCCAGGCAAGAATACTGGAGTGGGTTGCCATGCCCTCTTCCAGGGGATCTTCCCGACGACCCAGGGATCGAACTTGTGTCTTTTGCATTGGCAGGCAGATTCTTTACCACTGCAGCACCTGGGAAGCCCCAGCCCTATGACTAAAACCAATTAAAATCAGTTGTAGTATTTATCAAAATAGTCACAGGGACCTCCTCAATGCCAAAACACTGGAATTTAGGAGGCAGAGCAGATGACAAAGAGGATCTAAGTATCCATATTCTAAAGAGAACTACCAGGCTTTCCCTGGGGGTCCAGTGATTAAAATTTGCCTTTCACTGCAGGGGGCACAGTGAAATCCCTCATCAGGAAGCTAAGGGCCCACATGCCTTGTGGCCAAAAAATCAAAACAGAAGCAATATTATAAAAAATTCAATACTTTTTAAAAAATGGTCCACATCAAAAAAAAAAAAACTTTTTAAAAAAGTATAAGAAAAAATAAAGAGAACTACCAACATAAGGTGGATCTCACCCTTAGAGTTCCTTAAGAGACACCAGCCACCACCCTACTCCTTCCCCTCTAAGACAGAGAACTGAGATGCACTGAAGAAAAAAAAAAGAATCACTCATAGAGATCAGGGATCCCTGCAAGGAGGGACTGTCAATCCACTCTCCAGGTGGGCATCAGCTTAGACTGGATCCACTGATCTGTCCTGGCAAAGAAAGACTGGAGAACTGAAGGGAGCTGTCCAGATAAGGAGGAGGCAGCGCTGGAGCAGCCTCTACCCCCACCATCTGCACAGCACGGATGTGAACACTGTAGCCCTCCAGGCACATCTGCCATGGAATTCTCCAGGCAAGAATACTGGAATAGGTTCCCATTTCATTCTTCAGAGGATCTTCCCAACCCAGGGATCAAACCTGAGTCTCCTGTGTCTCCTGTATTGGCAGGCAGATACTGTACCACTGAACCACCAGAGAAGCACATGGATCAAGTGGTCAACACCAAAGGATATGGATTCAAACCATTCTGCCAGCACCCACTCAACTGGGCTGCCTGGAAGAGGATCCCAGCAGTACGAGACAAGCCGGAGCTGGGTCTCCTGCTTCAGAAAAGGCAGGCGCTGCAGAACCCTCTGAAGAACTCACACGTGCCACCCAGGCGGGGCAGAGAGTCAATGAGAGCCAGACCGATAATGACAGGACCACACAGTGGCATCCAGTTAAGAGCTGTTTGCCCTTCTCCCTATCCTCTCTCCTTGCTTCCAACTTCAGGAAAGCTGGACCCAGAATAACTAAAAGGAAGAAAGATCTCCAAACCAGTCCTCACCACTGGTTGGGGTGAGAGGAGAATGGATCCCAGTACAACCCCACTTCAGTTACCTGGAGCCCTGTGTTAAGGCTAGACTAGACAGAAGGGAGATGATATTTAAATCAAGTGGGGAATTGAAATTTTAAATTGGACTGGACTTTTAATAAATGCGAGTTTCTCTGGTGATCCAGTGTTTGAGAATCCGCCTGCCAACGTGAGGGACACAGGTTCGATCCCCAGTCCAGGAAGATCCCACAAGCCGTAGAGCAACTAAATCCGTGTGCCACAACTACTGAGCCTATTCTCTGGAGCCTGGGAGCGGCAGCAACTGAAGCCCATGGACCCTAAAGCCTGCGCTCCACAAGAGAAGCCACTGCAGTGAGAAGCCCGCACAACCCAGCTAGAGAGTAGCCCCCACCCGCCACAACTAGAGAAAGCCTGTGCACAGCAACGGAGACCCAGCACAGCCAAAAGTCTAAAAACAAATAAATAACAATCAAAAAATAAATGCAAGCGAATTTGCCCAAGAGTGCACTGAGGCATGGAAACAGATTGGATTTGGCCAAGCATAGCTGGAGCCCGTGACTGGCTTTGTGTTTATATCTGCCTGAGCTGTGACTTCTCAATGAAGAAGGCTGGAAGAGGGCTGGAACAGCAGCAGCTGTCTTCTCAGGGAAGATCTGGGTCCCGGAGGAGAAGGCCCAGAGCAACAGGAAGCATCCAGGGCCAGGGCATGACAGGAAGAGAGGAGGCCTCTCCAGCTGCCTGACTGAAGGGAACAGCGAGCTCCTCCAGAAATGGTCAAGAGCGAGTTAGGGAAACTCAGGGCTGCAGACCTCACGGCTTGCTCTGCAATCTATCATGATTATTGTGGCCAGTGATTATAAAGGCTTCAGTTTTAGCTGATTCAATAAAGATAATCTAGTTTTTATTAAGTGAATTGGCACATCCTTTCCTCCTTGCATCTCAGCCTCACAGGGCTGTTAACTCTCCATCAGCCAACTGCAGCAAAGCCCAATGCAGCAAAGAAGACCCAATGCGGCAAAAAAAAAACCCCAGAATGATTCATTCAGTTCAGTTCAGTCACTCAGTCATGTCTGACTCTTTGCTACCCCATAAGCTGCAGCGCGCCAGGCTTCCCTGTTCTTCACTATCTCTTGGAATTTGCTCAGATTCATGTCTGTTGAGTCTGTGATGCCATCCGACCATCTCGTCCTCTGTCGTACCCTTCTCCTCCCGCCCTCAGTCTTTCCCAGCATCGGGGTCTTTTCCAGTGAGTAAGCTGTTCACATCAAGTGGCCAGAGTGCTGGAGCTCCAGTTTCAGCATGGTGGTGGCAGCACTTATAAGGAAAAGTGAAAGTGAAGTCGCTCAGTCATGTCTGCCGACTCTTTGCCACCCCATGGACTGTAGCCTACCAGACTCTTCCGTCCATGGGATTTTCCAGGCAAGAGTACTGGAGCAGGTTGTCATTTCCTTCTCCAGGGGATCTTCCCAACCTAAGGATCGAACCCAGGTTCCCCACATTGTAGGCAGATGCTTTTACCGTCTGAGAGAGACTAAAGACGACCCCAAGGAGACTTCCCTGGCTGTCCAGCAATTAATTAAGACTCTGTGCTTCCAATGAAGGCGGCATGGGTTCAATCCCTGGTCAAGGAACTAAGATTCTACATGCCATGTGGTGTGGACCCCACCAATTTTTTTTTTAAAGACGACTCCAAGGGTCCCCCAAACAACCAAATCCTCAGAGGAGGGGCAGCTTAGAAACAAATCCAGGCTGACACTAAGGAGATAACCAAGTATCCAACCCCCAGACAGGAGCAGAAACTGATCTAGCCTTCACTGTAACATTCACCCAGGCCCTGTGATGGGACCACCCACAGCTGCAGGAACCTTCCCTGAGATCAAGTCCCACCTCCCAGCCTCTGCAGCAGTCTCCCTTCTCAGCTGATGCCTCTTGGGTGCCCCCTACAGTTCCCCAGCAGAAATTACAGGCACTTTGCTTGTTTGAAGCACATCAAATCAATCAGTCCTAAATGAAATCAACCCTGAATATCCACTGGAAGGACTAATGCTGAAGCTGAAGCTCCAATACTTTGGTCACCTGAGGCAAAGAGCCAACTCATTGGAAAAGACCCTGATGCTGGGAAATATTGAGGGCAGGAGGAGAAGGGGACAAAAGAGGATGAGATGGTTGGATGGCATCACCGACTCGATGGACACGAGTTTGAGCAAACTCTGGGAGACAGTGAAGGACAGGGAAGCCTAGCATGCTGCACTCCATGGGGTCACAGAGTCAGACACGACTCAGTGACAGAACGACAACAACATTTGTTCTAAAAGGTTAATATATCAAGGACATTTACTACATGTTGTTGTTTAGTCAGTCAGTCGTGTCTGATTCTTTGTGACCCAATGGACTGTAGTCCGCCAGGCTTCTCTGTCCATGGGATTCTCCAGGCAAGAATACTGGAGTGGGTTGCCATCTCCTTTTCCAGGAGATCTTCCTCACCCAGGAATCAGACCCACATCTCCTATATTGGCAGGTGGATTCTTTACCTTTGAGCCACCTGGGAAATCATGCCAGACAGCTTTTTTTTTTCTGTTCACAATGGATTAACTCCTCCAGAAAAGTCTGTGAGGTAGGCACCCCCTCTCTACATATGTGGACACTGAGATGCAGAGATGTTTGTATAACAGGCCTTGAAGTGGTGCAGCTGGGATTCCAACAGCCGATGCTGCAAATGATACAGACAGCTAGCCTGAAATCTCCATTTACAATCTCCTGTGCACACACTGCCCCACATATGGAATCAAAACTGCCAAGCCACACAGATATGGAAAAATCCAAAAGAGGTCAGTGAGTGATTCAAGCTGGGAAGACACTGCCCTTGGCCAAAGGTCAACAGATTGCCTCAAAGCTCATTTTAATTTTATAGGGTGGAAGAAAACAAAACGAAACCCTGCACGGTGAAGCCTCAGCCCCATTTGACCAGGAACAAATCTCTGTTTCAGATCTGTTGAGATGGAAAAGAAAGTCTCCACCCACCGTGCCCCAACCCTGCACCCCACTGATCACAGAAATCCTAAGATTACCCTGAAAAGATTTACATCTGTTCTAATAAAAGCAATCTATTAAAATGTGGATGGGGTAGCATCAATAAAGTGAATAATGGGGGAGAAGATGTACCTCACTAACCAGTTCTGCATGAGTCACAGAAATCATGGGACACTGGAGCTGAAAGGGGCCTTAGAAACACTAAGTCTGAGAGTAAAATGCGAAGCAGAGAGGTCTGATTAATCTCTCTCAGGGTGTATCTCTTTATTTATGTGCACAAGCCCATCTAAGAGATGTTAGAGCCTTATTAAGCATCAGGTTCTTTGCCAGACCCTCAGAGTACAGAGGCCACTAAGCCATGTGATGACAAGTTACATGATCAGGGAGGGGCTGCCTTGTTCTAATTCACACTAGATACTGAATGGACCAGCATGTTCAAATTCACACAGGGTGCAGTATGAGTTTGAAGCAGCTCTCAAGACAAAATACTTAGATGTGCTCTGCACTTTATTATTTTTTAAAGGTTTTATTGATCTGGACCATTTTTAAAGGCATCATTGAATTTGTTACAAAACTGCTTCTGTTTTATGTTTTGGTCTTTCAGTCACAGGGCATGTGGGATCCTAGCCCCATACCAGAGATCAGACCCACACCCCCTGCATTGGAAGGCGAAGTCCCAACCACTGGACAGCCAGGAAATCTTGCTCTGCATCTTCCCTGGTGGCTCAGTCAGTAAAGGATCCACATACAATCCACATGCAATGCAGCAGACTGCCTGCAATGCAGGAGACTCGGGTTCAGTGCCCAGGCTGGGACAATCCCCTGGAGAAGGGAATGACAGCCCACTCCAGTAATCTTGCCTGAGAAATCCCATGAACAGAGGAGCCTAACGGGCTACAGTCCATGGGGTCGCAAAGAGTCGGACACGAGTTAGCACCTAAATCATCAACAAACTGCTTGGCTGAATCCAGTCTACAAATACATTTGTCTGGCTTGCAACCCTTTAAAAACTGGGAGATCACATAGGAGGTCTGGATAACCAGCTATCTTGAACAACAATATGATCCAGCAATCCTGAGTTTGCACTCTCATTTGGCAATGATGGCTGGAATTGAGCAAAGGCTGCCCTTAAGAGATGAAGAAGGTACCATCGACTTTGCCACAGTCTCAGCTATTCCCAATTGCCTCTCAGGCAAGGCACGCTCCCTTCCTTGGTTGGCGTCTGCCCAGAAAGTATATGATGATACAGTGCTAGAGTGTGACCCCCAGACTGGTGGGAAAGACAAGAGACTAAAGACAGGCTGCATAGGGCAGGCATACTGGTGGCCTCCACTCCATCTTCCAGAGCCCGCAGGAGCTGGGCCAGGCCAGTTGCTGGCAAACCAATAGTACAGTGGGCAGCTTTGCACTTGGCCTGTTGCTGGCATCCTCATCTGGATGCGGGGGCTGTGAGCCATGGGCCACTGCTGCCCCGCCCACCAGGTGCACCAGCCTCCTCACTGGACGCTGGGCTTCTCCAACGAGCACCTCGTGCCCTTCCCCTCCAGCAATCTGAAAACCCAGATGGCCTCTACAGGACCCACCTGCTTGCCGTGCAGCCCAGCCCCACCAGCCAAGTGATCACCACTGACCCCAAGCTGCCTGTGGAGGCGGCAGCTGAGAACTGCGCCAAGAAGCTGAGACTGGCCTTCCTAAGAGATTCCATTCTGGTTTCCAATCTGTTGATTCTGGGTGTAGATCCTGATGGCAGCCCCCTGCTCACCCTTCCCAGACCCCAATCTCCTGCACTATCAGGAGTCACCCCCATCGGCGATTCCCCCAGCCACCTCAGCAGCGCGGGACCCTCACACTTCCCTGCTGAACGCAGCTAGCACCGTCACCCTCGTGGCCAGTGGAGCAGGCAAGACAGCCATTCTAAAGCACATTTGGGAGGATGAGGAGGAAAACCAGTCTCCACCACCCTGGTCCAGCTCTGCACGGGGAGACTTTGCTGGTTTCTGGAAGAGGCAGTATCCCAGCTCCTGACCTTGCCTCTCAAGAAGTATTCCACTTTGTAACCAGCACCAAGAGATGCTACAGCTGAGATTATGCACAGCCCAAGTAGGCAGAGGCCTTCCGGGGCTGGAACCTGCTGCCAGCCTACTACAGACTTTATTTTAGAAAAACAGTGTTGTGCCAGTGGAAACTGAAAGGGTTCAGCCACCAGTGCTGCCAAGGAGCTCAGGCTATGTGCCGTGACTCAGGTGACTCAGTTATTAGAAAGAGTGTGTGTATAAAGAAAGAGGGAGGGAAAGGGAAAAAATGGAAGACAGGGAGAAAGAAAGAGTGAAAAGAACTACAAAACAGTATGTGTTGATGGACGTACACAGAGAATACTTATTTAGTGTCTGAACTAAGGCCAGACCTGGGCTCTGCCCATTCATCATGCCCTGGCCTCCAGCAGCCATATGCCTGTCTAGGGCACATGCAGACAGCCATTTCAGACTGAAATAGACAGGATCCATTGCAGCCCCAAGTTACCCCTTGTATATAGTATCCACTGTGGTATTAGGACTCAGAGAGGATCCAAGGGATTGGATTATTCTTACAGCTAAGGAAACGAGAAATACCATTTGTTGGAGGTAAGAAACAAAATTAGATTCTCTTTGGTATGCAATTAACATCAGTCACACTACATCTTAGGTGATTTAGAATAATACTCCTAAGTAAACTGAGGGATGCCCACCATTCCTCTTCCCTATCTTATTACCTGCAGGAGGGCAGAGCGCATGAAGACCAGCCACATTAGCAGCCACCAGGGGCTCTTCTGGGAAGCCATGGGGTCGGGTCTCCTGGGGGTGTCTCACTTGTAGCCTAAAGAGGAGAAAAGATTTGGTTTCCATTCAGCTCCAGACCCAGCAGTGGCAACACTCATGACTTACCAGATCAACAGAGAGAGTAACCCTGAGCCCCACATACTGTCTTGGAAAGCTTTGTGTTGGCCCTGGATGGAGCTACCTACTGTAGAGTACAGGCTGTCTGGGGCTCTCTTTAGGAGAATTCATATCAAAGTCAGGAGGGCAGCTAGACCCGCCTGCACGGTGCAGCCCATACCTCCAGCCCTCCGAAAGCCAAGCCATCTCTGCACCAACCACTTCCCAGCCCATTTGTCAGCAGCAGGGTGTGGCTGTTGGCATCCGACTCAGGGAAGCCAGCGTGGAGCCAAGGGTTAGGGCACCTGCCAGCTTCTGCTACTTCAGGCACAAATAAGTCTAAGCCCTACTAAGCCAACCCAGAGAGGGGAAGGAACCTGCCTAAGATCACACCGCAAGACAGTGACCATTCTAGGACTGGTATGCAGGTCTTCTGCTAGTGCGAGGCTTTCTGCACCAGAAGACACCGTTCATCGTCCTCAGAGTCCCCGCCCTCCAGCCACCGAGCTGAGTGAGGAGGGTTCAGAGGGTACAGCCTTGGAGAAGCCAATAGCACAATAGGTGAGGGCAAACCAGCGGGAGGCTGGAGGGCAGCGGGGGCTTTCCTCAGAGTCCTCCTGACGGTTTGCAGGGAAATCAGGATGGGTCGAGCCTGGAAAAGCCGAAAAGCCGAGGTCACCCTCGCCTCTCGCTTCGTCTCGCGGGCGCCTTGGCGAGCTGGTGTCCGGGGGCGGGTCGGTGGCTTCTCTCCATCTGGAGAAAGCATTAAGGGCCTGGCCTAATGCGATCCGCAAATGTGCTGCTGTTTCCGACCTGAGGCGGCGACTCTGGGCCGAAGGGAGGCAGCCAGTGGGGGGCCCTGGGACTGTGCGCCCCCCTCTCTCGCTCGCACCAGCGGTCCCCAGCGCGCACTCCTCCTCCGAGTATCCGCCGCCTGGCGGTCCCGGCGTCCCCAATGCGTCCGGGTCCCGCACGCCCACTGGCCGCGGCCGGCGCTTCGCGCAGCCCTTGGCGCTCTAGGCGCTCGCAACCCGTTTGCCAAGCGGCCGGACCTTCCGACGCCGGAGCCCACTAGCTGCTGTCAGCCCGTTTTCTACCTAGAAAGCCCCGAATCCGAAGATTCCCCAAGTCCGTGGAGTTCCCTCACTCAAGCGTCCCCGAATGTCTCTCCCCTAAGCCACTGGGACCCACGGAGCCTGCCCGGCCAGAGGTCTCCGAGCCTCGCCGAGCGCCCAGGTCCTGAAGTTCCCGGGAACCGAGTCGTGCCCTGCCGCTCGGAGCCCCTCAACCCCACTGCGCCGTCTTGCTCCCCCTCACACCCGCGGTGGAAGAGCCTTCCCGCCCCCGGGCGCCAAGCTCCGAGCACCCACCTGGCGCCACAGAAGCGTCCAGACCTGCAGCCGGGCGGCGCGGGCTCGGCGCGCGCTGGGGAGAGGCAGACGGGAGCGGCCCGGTCCACACCTCGTGCGGGATCCGGGACCCGTACCTTCCCCGACGCCGGCCTCCAGCCCGCGGCGCCGCAGTCGCCGCCGCCGCCGCCGCCTCTGAGAAGTTAAATGGGGCTGGGACGGGGGCCGCCCCGCCTCTCCCGCCCCCTCCGGGCGTGCGGAGCGCGGCGCTGGCCCCGGCCCAGAAGCGGAGGGCGCGCGCCGCCACCTGCACCGCCCGGCAAGTGCACGGCGCGCCCGGGCGCCCGCCCGCCCTCGCGTCGACCCCGCGCCCTCCGCCCTTGCCGGGGACGCCGCGGGCTCGAAGGGAGCGCGTGAGAGGCGGGAGCCGGGCGGCTCGGAGCGCGCGGGGCTGCGGCGACGGCGAGACTCGGCTGGAACGCTCCTCCGCCCGCTTCCTGGAAGCCACTCCTCGCCCTGGGCCGGCCGCCAGGCGTGGTGCCAAGAGCCGGGACTGCCGACGCCGCCACCGCCGCCGCCGGCAGGCGCGCAGGGAAAGGCGGCCGCTGAGCCTCGAGCCAGCCGGGACGCCCCGCCTCAGCCGGAGCCGGGAGCGGGGATGCCATCCCCACCCCTCACCCCAACCTCCCCGAACCTCCGCCCGCCCCGCCCGGGCCCGGGCGCCGACTCTGCTAAGTCAGGCCCAGCGGCCACACGGAGGTTTGCCCGGAACCGCTGGCTCGTGCCTGCGAGCCTCCGGCGCTCCTGGCCAGGCATGAGCAAAGTCGGAGACCAGTGGCCCCTCCCGGCCTGCCTGCCTTCACCTCCAGCGGCGCCCAGAGCACACTCTGGGCCTGGGCCAGTGGACTCCGGTGAGCTCGCTCCCCACTCGGACCCTTGGCTACCAGGGACCACCAGTGACCTGGTGCCTCTTGCTATGAGCAGAGCTTGGGTAACAGAGCTGCACAGCCGCCCAAACACTGGGGTGCCCAGGCCTGAGATTTGGGGTGGCCGGTGTCAGGGACCCGGAGTGGGGTGAATTTCCTCGTGGAGGTGGTGAGAAGTAGGCCTTGACCTAATCTCAGAGGTATGAATCCAAGGGCCTCGGGATGGCTTTAAAAATCTCATTATGCCTAGGGCTGAGTCTTCACAGTCCCCGTTTCCTCGGGTGCCTAGTGTGTGCCAGCCACGTGCCAAGCTCTTCATGTGCAGCTCATCTTCACAAGAGCCCCATGGTGTTAGTAGCATTCTTCCCATTTCGTGGATGGGGAAGCTGAGACCCAAGGGACACATAACTTGTAGGCAATGAGTTGCAAAGTCAAGCAACTCATTGAACCCGCATCTCCTTTCTCTAAAGGCTCCACTGTTCAGCCCTGAAGGTTGTCTCCTGCCTGTTCTGTGGTTGGTACCTTACAGGTGGTGGCAGAGTTTTATCCAGAGGAGCTGGTACTGCCTGTCTACCTCCCTCATCTTCCCTTCCTAACTGTGGGACTTCCTCTGGCCCAGAGGAGGACTTCCAAGACTGTCTCTGTGTTTCCACTCCAGGTAAAATGACTGGAATCTTTTGGGAAGTGAGCAGTGGACAGTCAGTGTGAAGGGGGCAGAGGAGAGACTGGTCACTAAGTGCAGGGGAGGCTGGGCTAAACCAGAAAGAATGCAGCCGTGTACAATTGATTCTGCTTATTTGCCATGTGAGTTTTGTTCTCATAAAGTCAAAAGAACTTTAAAATGAATTTGGGAATACCAAACCATTGCTCCTGGGGAAAGCACAGGATTCGACTCCTGCCAGCCTCTGAGCTAAAAAGCTACCTGGTGGCTTAGATGGTAACGCGTCCACTTGCAATGTGGGAGACCCAGGTTCTATCCCTGGGGCAAGAAGATCCCCTGGAGAAGGAAGTGGCAACCCACTCCAGTATTCTTGCCTGGAAAATTCCATGGATGGAGGAGCCTGGTGGGCTAAAGTCCATGGGGCCACCAAGAGTCAAACATGACTGAGCCTCTGAGCTACGTTCTTGTCAACTGATCAATACATAATATTAGTTTATGTGTGTTTCCCCTTAAAGCCATATTTGTTGTTATTCTGTTGTTTAATCCCTAAGTCATGTCCGACTCTTCTGTGTCCCCATGGACTGTAGCCCACCAGGCTCCTCTGTCTATGGGATTCTCCAGGCAAGAATACTGAAGTAGGTAGCCATTCCCCTTCTCCAGGGGATCTTCCTGACCCAGGGATGAAACCACATCTCCTGCACTGCAGGAAGATTCTTTACCACTGGAGCCACCAGGGAAGCTCTAAACACATCTTCAGTTCAGTTCAATTCAGTCGCTCAGTCGTGTCCAGCTCTTTTCGACCTCATGAATTGCAGCACGCCAGGCTTCCCCGTCCATCACCAACTCCCAGAGTTCACCCAAACCCATGTCCATCGAGTCGGTGATACCATCCAGCCATCTCATCCTCTGTCGTCCCCTTTTCCTCCTGCCCCCAATCCCTCCCAGCATCAAGGTCTTTTCCAATGAGTAAACTCTTCGCATGAGGTGGCCAGAGTACTGGAATTTCAACTTTAGCATCATTCCTTCCAAAGAACACCCAGGATTGATCTCCTTTAGAATGGACTGGTTGCATCTCCTTGCAGTCTAAGGGACTCTCCACGGTCTTCAATACCACAGTTCAAAAGCATCAATTTTTCAGTGCTCAGCTTTCTTCACAGTCCAACTCTCACATTGATACATGACCACTGGAAAAACCATAGCCTTGACTAAAGACATCTTACTTAACATATATTATTGATTCATTAACTCTGAACCCACAATTTGTGCCCAAACGAGTTTATCTCACAGGTATCTCTAACACAAGGGTTTTCTCCACAGGGCACATCGCAGGATTCCTCTGCTTTGGAGCATGAGAGAGCAAATCATCACTGCTCTTGAGGGCCATTTTAAACGGAATCACCAAGAAAAAAAAAAGAATAAAACGTGAAAAGTGGCACTGAATAGGCCATCCGAGAATGCTTGTTTACAGTATGAGAGCTGAAACAAGGTGGAACATGGGGCCTGGATGAACCTGAGCTAGGAACACGTATATCAGGTAAGTCAAAATTTCAGCCCTCATCAGAGAACCATGAATGTGCTGCAAATCTTGACTTGGAGGACTGCAAATACATTTTAGCAAGTAGGCAAGTTCGCAGATACGGAATCTGCAAATAATGACTGTGTGTGCTTCTCCTGTCAAGGTGTAAACTCGAAGCCTGAGCTGAGTGTAACACGCCTGCGTGGTCAACTGCTCAGTCAGGTCCAAATCTCTGTGACGCCATGGACTGTAGCCCGCCAGGCTCCTCTGTCCATGGGGGTTCTCCAGGCAAGAATACTGGAGTGGGTTGCCATTTTCTTCTCCAAGGAATCTTCCAGAACCAAGGATCAAACCCGTGTCTCCTGCACGGTAGGCATATTCTTTACCAATGAGCCGCCTGGGATGCCCCTGTCGAGGTATGGTCGAGGAATAATGATTCCAAACACAATATACCAGACTCTGTTCCAGGTACTTCACTGGTATTAACTCTATCCTTACACCAGCCCCTGGTAGCTCAACTGATAAAGAATCCACCTGCAATGCCGGAGCTCCTGGTTCAATTCCTGGGTCAGGAAGATCTGCTGGAGAAGGGATAGGCTACCCACCCCAGTATTCTTGGACTTCCCTGGTAGCTCAGCTGGTAAAGAATCTGCCTGAAATGTGGGAGACCTGGGTTTGATCGCTGGGTTGGGACGATCCCCTTGAGAAGGGAATGGCTACCCACTCCAGTACTCTGGCCTAGAGAGTTCCATGGACTATGTAGTCCATGGGGTCACAAAGACTGAGTAAAAGACTGAGTGACTTTCACTTTCACACCAGCCTGTGGGGTAAGTATCATGTTTATTCCACTTCACAAACTAGGAGACTGATGTAGAGAAAGGTTTAGACACCACATGTTCTTAGCAACTAGACAATACCGCATCTCATGTCATTCACATTCCAAAATAGAGCCTATTGCAAAAATCACATGAATATCCCAAATGAAATGGAGAATTCAGAGAGCTTATGCTGGTGCAGTGGCAGCCGGGCACTTGCTCTGACTCAGGAAGGCACCAAGAAGGCTCAGGCAGTGGAGGAGGGTGGGGTTGTTGGAAGCATTTGAGCTGCTGGGCTCTCACGTATTAATGGCTCGGTGGGGACTTCCTGTCTCATGTTCCTTGGCACACTCTTGACTGGAGTCAGCCTCCAGGGACTGCTCACACCAAAGAAGAGGTCAGGGATGAGCCTTTCTCTCCCACAAGTGCCGGGGAACATCAGGCCAGCCCCCTCAAGGAACATTTGGGAGAACAATCAGGAAACTGGTGAAAAGCAGAAGGTGAAGCATCACCAGTTCCCTGATGGAAGTTTCCCCTTCCTGCTCACCCTGGCGGGCTGAGTAGTCAGTCCTATGAGTGCCGTTAAGGCACTGTGAATTAGTGTTACCCATCCAAGCTCTGTCTGCTCCGTTGCACAGCAGGCCAATAATCAAGGGACCAGGTGCTGAGGCAAGGAATAGTGACTTTATTCAGAAAGCAGGCATCTGAGAAGATGGAGGACTAAAGTTCTAGAGTACCATCTTATGGGGTCTGGATGCCAGTTTCCTTTATAGAACAGAGGGAAGAGGTGAGGAAGTAAAATAAAAAGGCCATGGGTCTTGCAGAATGTCTCCTGGCTTGGCTAGCACTGGGGAGCTAGGAGAAGATGTATTAATTTCTTCAGGGGTCAGGGTGTCTCCCTGGGAGCTGAATAAAGGTAGTTTAGTTTAACATCAGGCAGAGGGGCAGGGTTCCCTGAGGCAGGCCATTATGTGTGCTTACAGCCACAGACAGCATCCTTTTAGTGATGAGAGTGCCAAAAGCAACAGGAAGCAAAGCTTAAAATGAAACAGATCCAACATGGAGTCAGGCATGCTCTTTCCCGTTACATTAGGATAGCAAACTCCCCAAGTCTGGGAGGGTGGGCTGAACCTCACAGGTCCTGTCCCTAGATTCATCATCTAATCACCCCCGAGAGCTCTCCTCTATCACTCTACCCAAGTATAAATGCAGAGCCGTCCTTCAGTCCCTGTACCTACTCCCCCCTGCCACCCACTCCTCTGTCCCCTGAAACCTGCCAGTGTTTAAACAAGACATTGCCAGAGACATGGAGGTGGGGGAGATTGGGGAATGGTAAGAACAGAAGGGAATGAATCCCCTAAAAGCTGTATCTGTCTGATCAGGCTACTGGGTGGGACTGCAGAACCAATCTCTCTCTGGTGGGTGGGGGAGGGGAGGTGGGGGTAGGTGGGATTCAGACCCCTCACTGCCTAGCTCCTGGACTCTACCCCCATGAGAACCCCCACCACCTGGGGACAAAGGCAATGCCTTTCAATTTGGAGAGGTCTAAGAAACTAAGTTCCATTTCCTCTGTAAAATCCATCCTCTTGCATTCCCAGTCTCCCTTATCCGTCTCGTTTCCTAACCACACTCCCAGCATCACCTACTGACCACAACCAGACAAACACAACAATGCAACATGTGTATCAGAGATATATAGAGAGGTAGAGAAAGAAATGGAAACCCATTCCTGCATTCCTGTCTGGGAAATCCCATGGACAGAGGATCCTGGTGGGCTATGGTCCATGGGGTCACAGTCAGTCAGTCATGACAGTGTCTAAACAACAACAACATACAGAGAGGACCAGGAAGTTCCTACCAGTGATGCTGCTCTTGGGGTATGTGTGGATTTTACCGTGAGAAGTGACGTCACGTCAGGGCTTTGACCTGAATTTGTTCCTGATAACAGAATTACTCTTTCTGGTTGTGGGTCTTGTAGATGGGCTTGGGAAGCATGCTCAAGACTGTGCTGGAGGCTTTGCAAACAGGAGCCCTTGGAGACAAGTCCTAGAGAATTAGAGTTGACTGCAGAAGGCGTGGAAGACGCACTGGGGAAACATTAGGTGAGCATGGTGTCTTCCAGGTGCAAGTTTGCCTTGGGAGTGCTTTCACAGAAAAGACCTGGAAGGGAGCAGGGGACACAAACAGGGATGGGTGGAGAGCAGAGACAGCCTGTGCACAAGGGTCGTGTGGACAGACACACAGGCAGGCGCAGAGACTGAGAGTCATGCCCTCGTGGCAGTTTCAGTCAGGTTTATGGAGCAGTTCTGGGTTTCCTTTGGCCAGTCATCTCGCTTTGCCTGGTTCTGAGTCCATATATGGTACCTCTCAGGATCCTCCCAGGTTGACCCACTCTCTTAGCCAAGATGGATTCTAGTGAAGAGGCCTGTGGGTGGGTTGACATCAGCTACTGTGGGGTGGTGCCCCCTCCCTTTCTCACCTTTGAGCAGCCTTTCTGCACATGTGTAGAATAGGGAAGATTTCCTTGAGAATGAGGAATATGTGGTCTTTTATCTCTTATCTGGGCAGGACTCAACTCCTCCCTCGCTCCTGCTATTTTGGGGCATCTGTCCACTGGGGACGAACTCCGGCAGCTCAGCCTGGGGCCCATCTCTCTCCTGCCTCACTCTCCTAGGCCCAAACGGATGCTTCAGAGAAGGTCTCGGCTTTAAGCCCCTGCCTGCCACGCTCGTATAAATGGGAGGTGGGCGTATGTTCCCATGATGAGGGTTTGGACAGAGCATCTGCCCCAACGGCATCTCACACACCTGGCTTCCCAGGTGTTCCCCACACCACATGGAAAACAAGCTCAGCTAGAGGTGGCCGTTTGTTGTCTGTCCAGAGCTCGTCTTTGGAACAGAAATCTGCTTCATAAAAAGTATTCAAGTCTCCTGACTCATAAGGAAAAATAAAAGCCCTTGGGAAGAGATGTGACAGCCCTAGAGTGAAGAGTGAAGGTCCTACTTGGCGAGGGGCTCCTGCGCTTTGGCACACCCTCATTCTTGGTTTCTGCTCTTGTCCTGCACCTGGATCCCCAGGGAGCCCCTTGGGGAGCCAGGTCCATGATTTCAGGACTTCTTAGAGGTACTAGATCCATCATGTCAAGGCAGGAGGCTTGGGCATTCATAGCACTGGAGGTCTGAGCCAGTCAGAATCTCTGTCAGGAGAGTAAGGTGATGTTGGACAGACTTTCTAGAAAGCTCCAAACTTTGGGGTTGGGCAGGGGAGAGCTTTAGTCCCCCAAAGTGTTGCAAAGGAATAGTTGGATTTTGGTGACCTTTCACCAGGCCAGCAAACTCTCCAGGCCCCAAACCCAAGGCTAACTTCATGTGGCCTCTAGGGCTAGGAAGGGGCTGACCTGACTGTTTTATGTGCATCTCATACTCTGATTGTATGTGTAAGTGTGCGTTTTGTGCTCAGTTATGTCCCAGTCTTCATGACCCCATGGATCCCCACCAGACTCCTCTGTCCGTGGGGTTTCCCAGGCAGGAATACTGGCGTAGGTTGCCATTTCCTTCTCCAGGGGATCTTCCTGGCCCAGGGATCAAACCCTCCTCGCCTGAATTGCAGGTGGATTCTTTACCACTGAACCAGGGGAAAGCCCATAAGCTTATTGCATACAAGCAAATACTGAGGCCTCATTCAAGACTATGGCTTCTTTCTTTGCACATAATTCTAACAGGTTTGTTCATCTAGTTTTCAAGACTAAATTAGAGGCTCTGAGTTAGAAAGGGACAGAATCCCTACTCAGAAAAGGGATACTGGTAGCCTAAAGTTGCTACAGAAAAACGGTAAAAGGCACAAAAGAAGTAAAAGACACCATACGTCTGGTACAGTTTTGTTCACACTGGTAGGGCCTGCGAGGATCAGAGGTCACCGTAAGGGCTTTGTTCATGCTCATGAACTCAGGTTATGTACAATTGCACTTGTTCGTCACATTAAGTTTATGGATGTATGGAAGTACAGGCTACATTTCAGAAAAACAGTCACTCATCAAAGGGCTAAATTGTAAGAAAAAGAAATCAAAGGCAAGCACCATCTGTTCCTTTAACAAGTCACCTTTAATTTCCTGAAAAGTTCACACCTGTCATGAATAGTCCTGCAGTGAACATTGAGGTACATGTGTCTCTTTTGATTATGGTTTTCTCAGGGTATATGCCCAGTAGTAGACTGCAACAAAGGTCCGTCTAGTCAAGGCTATGGTTTTTCCTGTGGTCATGTATGGATGTGAGAGTTGGACTATAAAGAAAGCTGAGCGCCGAAGAATTGATGCTTTTGAACTGTAGTGTTGGAGAAGACTGTTGAGAGTCCCTTGGACTGCAAGGAGATCCAACCAGTCCATCCTAAAGGAGATCAGTCCTGAATATTCATTGGAAGGACTGATGCTGAAACTCCAGTACTTTGGCCACCTGATGCGAAGAGCTGACTCACTTGAAAAGACTCTGATGCTGGGAAAGATTGAGGGCAGGAGGAAAAGGAGATGGCAGAGGATGAGATAGTTGGATGGCATCACCAACTCGAAGCACATGGGTTTGGGTAGAATAAGGCGATGGCACCCCATTCCAGTGCTCTTGCCTGAAATCTCATGGCCAGAGGAGCCTGGTGGGCTGCAGTTCATGGGGTCACCAAGACTCGGACACAACTGAGCAACTTTACTTTCACTTTTCACTTTCATACATTGGAGAGGGAAATGGCAGCCCTCTCCAGTGTTCTTGCTCGGAGAATCCCAGGGACGGGGGAGCCTGGTGGGCTGCCATCTATGGGGTCACACAGAGTCGGACACAACTGAAGTGACTTAGCAGTAGCAGCAGTAGCCAGGAGTTGGTGATGGACAGGGAGGCCTGGCGTACTGTGGTTCATGGGGTCACAAAGAGTCGGACACGAACTGAGCAACTGAACTGAACTGATGGTACTTTTATTTCTAGTTTGTTAAGGAATCTTCGAACTGTTCTACATAGTGGCTGTACCGATTTACATAACATGTGTAAAATAGATAACTAGTGGGTGGGGCTGCGGGAAGCTGCTATATAGCACAGGGAGCCCAGCCTGGTGCTCTGTAACGCTCCACCTTAGAGGGTGGGAGGCTCAAGTTGAAGGTGAAGGTGAAGTCACTCAGTCGTGTCGGACTGTTTGCGACCCCATGGACTGCAGCCTACCAGGCTTCTCTGTCCATGGGATTCTCCAAGCAAGAATACTGGAGTGGGTTGCCATTTCCTTCTCAAGGAGATCTTTCTGACCCAGGAATTGAACCCGGGTCTCCCGCATTGTGGGCAGATGCTTTAACATCTGAGCCACCAGGGAAGAAAAACAGATAACTAGTGGGTGGGGCAGTGGGAAGCTGTTATATAGCACAGGGAGCCCAGCCTGCCGCTCTGTAACGCTCCACCTTAGAGGTTGGGAGGCTCAAGAGGGAGGGGACATATATATATAATCACCCCCAGGTGGCGCTAGTGGTAAAAATCAACAACAACAACAACAAAACCTGCCTGCCTATACAGGAAACACAGGAGATATAGGTTCTACCCCTTGGTGGGGAAGATTCCCTAGAGGCAGGCATGGCAACCCACTCCAGTATTCTTGTCTAGAGAATGTCATGGACAGAGGAGCCTGGCAGGCAGCAGTCCACAGGGCTGCAAAGAGTCAGACACAACTGAAGCAACTTAGCATGCATACACACACACAGACACACACACACACACATATGATATATATGTAAGTAAGAAAGTATTAGTCGCTCAGTCGTGCCTGACTCTGCGACCCCGTGGACTGCAGCCCACCAGGCTCCTTTGTCCATGAAATTTTCCAGGCAAGGTGTGTATATATATATATATATATTTATATATAACTGATTAGCATTGATGTATGGCAGAGACCGTGACAACACTGTAAAGCAATTATCCTTCAATTAAAAAAGTTCACACCTAGCACATCATCTCTGACAATTCCAGACCAAGCTTTTATTCCAGAATTGATTCATTTGAGCAAAAAGAACAGAGTGCAAAGTACTCTGTACACTTCACTGTTCAAAAATGTGATACCAGTTTTCTCACAAGTTGTCAAGAAAAGTTGTGCCCCAAAGAATTTCCTCCTGCGCTGCACTGCACGTCACTCACCGTGCACTGCAGAATGAGACCCGCCGGTTTAGTCTGCTTCTTTGCGTGTTCCTTATTCTGTCCGCTTGGCAATATTTGGATTGGAAACACCACAAAGAAATACCTGAAAAGTCTTTTCTCAAATTTAAGTTCAATAAAAACATTTCTGTGTATTATATTTTGTAAAACACACTTAACTTCAGGAGGGTTTAGATAGCCAATTAAGCATTTTTTATCCCTTCTTTACCAAGACTTGGGCAAAAATTTTCTATGGATGAGTATGAAGAACTAAATTCCTTCAGATTGCAACCATTCACATCTGGTCAGTTTTAGGTTTAAAGAACAATTCAGTTCAATGCAGCAAAATGCAATATTTATATTTTTTGCAATATATGTTAAATTTTTGGCAGGTATGTCTAAGTCCTGGGAATACAGTGGCATGGTAAGATACAGCCCTGCCTGGAGGAGCAAATGAGATACAGTGTGATAAATTATTTCAGAGACATAAGCACAAGGAGCTAGAAAAATTTTGCATAGGATGGCAACTAATTCAGTCACGGGGCTTTTAAAGATGTCTTAGAAGTGATATTTCAGCTATGAACTAAACTTTTTTTTTTTTTGAGGAATCTCCATACTGTTTTCTATGGTGGTTGCACCAACTTACATTCCCACCAACAGTGTAGGAGGGTTTCTTTTTTCCCCCACATCCTGTCCAGCATTTGTTATATAGAGGTGGCTCAGATGGAAAAGAATCTGCCTACAATGCAGAACAGGGTTTGATCCCTGGATCAGGAAGATCTCCTGAAGAAGGAAATGGCTATCTACCCCAGTATTCCTGCCTGGGAAATCCCATGGACAGAGGAGTCTGGTGGGCTATAGTCCATGGGATCTCAGAGTCGGACACGCTGAGCGACTAACACTTTCAAACTTTCATTCTGCCTGGTGTGAAGTGGTACCTCACTGTAGTTTTGGTTTGCATTTCTCTGATAATTAGCAATGTTGAGCATCTTTTCATGTGCCTGTTGGCCACCTGTGTGTCTTCTGTAGAGAAATGTCTATTTAGATCATTTTCCATCGGATTGGTTTTTTGTTGTTGATTTGTGTGAGCTATTTGTATATTTTGGAAATTAAGTCCTTGTCGGTCTCATCATTTGTAAATGTTTTCTCCTAGTCTGTAGATTGTCTTTTCTTTTTGTTTATGGTTTGCTTTGCTGTGCAAAAGCTTGTAAGTTTGCTTAGGTCCCATTTGTTTACTTTTGTTTTTATTTCTGTTGCCTTGGGCGACAGATATTGGTATGATTTATGTCAAAGAATGTTTTGTCTGGCTGTATTTTTAATAATTCAAGCAAGAGCCCATGATGGCCTAAGCTGGTACAAATGGTAGTGAAAATAGAAAGATTTGAGACAGTTGTTAAAGAATTTTTAAGACTTTTTGGTGAATTACTTAAAAGAGCAGAGAGAGACAGTCAAGGTTGATACTCTGATTCCTGCCATGGGCCGTGGGTGATGGCAGTGTCATTTGTGGAGACTGGGAGTAAGAGGAAGAGGAGTGTATTGGGTGGAAAGAGAGAGAGTGAGAGATGATGACTTAACTTGGAACATTCTGAGCTGGAAATCCCTCTGGGTCTAGAATCAGGAGGACAACCTGAGCTGGAGATTTATCTTCCATGGCTCATTAGCATATGGTTGATACTTGAAGCCATAGAAGTTGATGGTGTGAATGAAAACAGCCAGCTCATCCACCATCTATCCACACATCCATTCATCAGAAAAGGAATTTCTGTGTGTTCTCCAGTGTGCATGCAGTATATATGTTAAAGTTTGAAAGCTTAGTCGCTCAGTTGTGTCCGACTCTTTGCGACGCCACAGACTGTAGCCCACCAGGCTCCTCTGTCCATGGGATTTTTCAGGCAAGAGTACTGGAGTGGGTTTCCATTTCCTTCTCCAGATGATCTTCCTGACCTAGGGATCGAACCTGCATCTCCCACATTGTAGGCAGACACTGTACAGTCTGAGCCACCAGGGAAGTCCCTATATGTATAATTTCTCCTAAACAGTGAAAATATCACACATTTCTTTTTCTCAAAAAAAAAAAAAAAAAACACCGAAGGAGCCATCACTGTGAGGCACTTTTGATTTCTGTCTTCACCACTTGCTCATAGGGTTGAGTGGCTCTGGCCAGAAGGATGTTTCCTCAGCTCTGTTCTTTTGCTCCTGCATTGTGAACTTCAATCTGAAAGACATGCACCACGGAATCCTCCAAGGCAAAGTTTGACATTCAATCCTAGCCTGGGGCTCTGGTTTACCATCAAAGCATGAGTGGGTTTTATTCAGCCTTTCCCATGAAATTGCTAAATGTTGTTTCATTAAATGTGTGCCAAAGAAGTGTATTTTTATTGTTGTTTTTTTTTTAAACCAAGAAAGAAACCAAAAACCTCTGTGAAACAAGTATCCCCAAATTCATGTATGGTGTCAGGAAGACTGAGAACAAAATGACTAGGGTTCTACAAAGCATAAATAAGAAAAATGGAAAAGAATTTTTTCTTTAGAAAAGGAAGTCCCTAAGTATACCTGGCAACCCACTCCAGTATTCTTGCCTGGAGAATCTCAGGGACAGCAGATCCTGGTTGGCTGCCATCTATAGGGTCGCACAGAGTCGGACACGACTGAAGCGACTTAGCAGCAACAGCAGCAGCAGCAGGTATCAGTTCAGTTCAGTTTAGTCGCTCAGTCATGTCCGACTCTTTGCGATCCCATGAATCGGAGCACACCAGGCCTCCCTGTCCATCACCATCTCTAGAATTCACTCAGACTCACGTCCATCAAGTCCGTGATGCCATCCAGCCATCTCATCCTCTGTCATCCCCTTCTCCTCCTGCCCCCAATCCCTCCCAGCATCAGAGTCTTTTCGAATAAGTCAACTCTTCGCATGAGGTGGCCAAAGTACTGGAGTTTCAGCTTTAGCATCATTCCTTCCAAAGAACACCCAGGACTGATTTCCTTCAGAATAGACTGGTTGGATCTCCTTGCAGTCCAAGGGACTCTCAAGAGTCTTCTCCAACACCACAGTTCAAAAGCATCAATTCTTCAGCGCTCAGCCTTCTTCACAGTCCAACTATCACATCCATATATGACATGGCCAAAGTACTGGAGTTTCAGCTTTAGCATCATTCCTTCCAAAGAAATCCAGGGTTGATCTCCTTCGGAATGGACTGGTTGGATCTCCTTGCAGTCCAAGAGACTCTCAAGAGTCTTCTCCAACACCACAGTTCAAAAGCATCAATTCTTTGGCGCTCAGCTTTCTTCACAGTCCAGCTCTCACATCCATACATGACCACAGGAAAAACCATAGCCTTGACTAGACAGACCTTAGTTGGCAAAGTAATGTCTCTGCTTTTGAATATACTATCTAGGTTGGTCATAACTTTTCTTCCAAGGAGTAAGCGTCTTTTAATTTCATGGCTGCAGTCACCATCTGCAGTGATTTTGGAGCCCCCAAAAATAAAGTCTGACACTGTTTCCACTGTTTCCCCATCTATTTCCCATGAAGTGATGGGACCAGATGCCATGATCTTCATTTTCTGAATGCTGAGCTTTAAGCCAACATTTTCACTCTCCTCTTTCACTAAACTGTACTATTTATAATTTTTTAATTGGTAGAATGCCTACTATGGATCAGGGCACTTACACATATATGAACATACACACCTGTCTCTATGTGTAAACATGTCTTTATATTTATAGGTTTATTTTCTCAAATATAAATGCTTTTATATATCATCACATTTAATTACTGTAACAACTCTCAAGGTAGATACTATTTTGAACTCTTTCTTATGAGGAACATGAGGCTGCTCAGTTGTGTCCAGTTCTTTGCAGTCCCATGGACTAGAGCCCACTAGGCTCCTCTGTCCATGGGATTTCCCAGGCAAGCAAACTGGAATGGGTTACCATTTCCTTCTCCAGGGGACATAGTTAAAAGACATTTAACACAGAGACTGCCAACAGTCAAGGCCATGTAGAACAGAAAGTCTTTCCAAAATATGCCTAAAAGCCTCTGAGCAAGGAGAAAAGAGTTGTTAAATATTATGCAAAGCTGACCCTAAAAGGAGAGTACAGTTAAGCTTCACCTATTGACCTAATATTATATATGAAACTAATTTTTATTAAGTCTTACATGTGCCAAGCACTTTTGTATACATTCTTACTTGATATTCCTCATATTTTGTCATATTTGTTAAGATATTTATCATTTCATAGCCTTCATTAATACATCCATAAAGGAAGAAATGAAAACAGACCAGTGAAGGGGGTGATTACAAGGGACAAAGGCCTTGTGGGCTGGTGGAACTATTCTGCTCCCAACTATGGTGGGAGTTACACAAATCCATACACACGTTAGCAGTAATAGATGAACACCAAAAAAAAAAAAAAAATCAATTTAGAAAAAAGTTTAAATGCATTTCCGTAACAACATGATATAGAAAATGGCTGATATGGAATATTTCTCCTGGATTTAATTTCTTTTCAAAGCCATAGCCCAATTTCACTTTCAGCTCATGACATAACCTGGTAGAAACACTTTAGTCCTTTAACAGTTCAGATGTTTTTACAGAGATTCTAATTAAACCACGGCAAATTTATCTTTCACTGTTGATAAGTTCTCTCAACATATTGACATTTTAAAAATTCAAGTTATTACACAACAAAGTCAGACTTTGCAAAAGTAACTTCCAAATTTATTTTATGCTCTGTTATGTGACTCTATTTAAATTAAGAAATAATTAGTCTCTACTCATAACCATTTCAAAGTCAGAATGGAAGGAGAGAAAATTTACTCAATATGTACTTCCAAAATGGGCCGAACATCATTATTGCATTCTCTTTCAAACAGTCTTATCTCATTACTGATTGGAAAGAGATAATTCTCCAGTTTTACAAAGAAACAACATGGAGTTCAGCAGGTTAAACAATGCAGCCCACAGTTGCTGGATTAATGAGACACCAGGGCCAAGATAAGCCAGAGCTTTAAAATATGAGCAAGTTTTAGTTTGCATGGTAATAAGGGTACACATTAACTGTGGAAATTTATAATACAAATGTGGAAATTTATAAACAAAATTAACCGTAAGTGCAAAATACTGATTTGTCATCACTAAAAAC
This sequence comes from Madoqua kirkii, assembly GCA_006408675.1. Lineage (NCBI taxonomy): Eukaryota > Metazoa > Chordata > Mammalia > Artiodactyla > Bovidae > Madoqua > Madoqua kirkii. The sequence goes on from SJYC01002055.1 coordinate 29,439, forward strand.
AGTCAAGTATTTACTAGCTATATAAAATTCTTCCAATCAGGAAGTCAGATAATGCTAACAAAAGTTAATTTTAAGCATTAGACTTAAATGGCTGTCTGGGGAGGCCTTATAAATAACTGTGAAAAGAAGAGAGGCAAAAAGCAAAGGAGAAAGATGTTGGCAATTTGATCTCTGGTTCCTCTGCCTTTTCTAAAACCAGCTTGAACATCAGGGAGTTCACGGTTCACATATTGCTGAAGCCTGGCTTGGAGAATTTTGAGCATGACTTTACTAGCATGTGAGATGAGTGCAATTGTGTGGTAGTTTGAGCATTCTTTGGCATTGCCTTTCTTTGGAATTGGAATGAAAACTGACCTTTTCCAGTCCTGTGGCCACTGCTGAGTTTTCCAAATGTGCTGGCATATTGAGTGCAGCACTGTCACAGCATCATCTTTCAGGATTTGAAACAGCTCAACTGAAATTCCATCACCTCCACTAGCTTTGTTCTTAGTGATGCTTTCTAAGGCCCACTTGACTTCACATTCCAAGATGTCTGGCTCTAGATTAGTGATCACATTATACCTATGGCTAATTCACGTTGATGTACAGCAGAAAACAAAGCAATATTATAAAGCAATTATCCTTCAAATAAAAATAAATTTTTTTAAAAACACCATATTGACATGAACTGTCAGATCAGGTAGAGACTTCAGATCAAAGATGATTCAAACTCAAATGTTGTATTCAAACTACCCATTCCCCACTGAAACCACTAAATGGATACTGTATCAAGTTCTCTATGAATGCTGAAAGTTGAGGAAGGGAATTGCCCCATAACGCCGACTCACAGGGCTGACACGATACACCAGGAGCCATTGCTCTGACGGCAGTGGCCCTTGTGACAGAGGAAGAGAGCTGTGCGCTGTGTCATCTCAGGATGCTGCAGGAAGCTAAGGCAACTACGGATACCTGTGGGACAGTCAACATCACCTGTTCTTTCCTTTTTTATTTTTTATTTTTGACTGTGCCACACAGCATGCAGGATCTTAGTTCCTCGACCAGGGATCAAACCCATGCCCCCTACAATGGAAGCATGGATTCCCAACCACAGGACTGCCAGGGTTAGTCCCAGCATCACCTGATTCTTTTACTGCATCTGGCCTGCGACCTCACAGGGAGGTGCCTCTGGAGGGGCACCTCCCTGTGTGGTATGCCCCTGGGCTGCCTCCTGGAGTATATGCAAACCGCAAACCGTGGTTTTCACAATGATCAGTTTAAGGTGACCAAAGTGTGTCACCCTTCTGGGGAAGGTTCTGAGGAGCCGCAACCCTCCCATCCTTGGAATGTCAAGAGTCACAGGAGCTCTGAAGAGCGATCACCTTCTGAGCTGCATCTAGATGCAGAGGTGGTGACAGCTGAGAGCAACACAGCCTCGTGTCCTCCGCTGTGGGCGCCCAGGTATTACCACGCCTCTGGCTCCACATGGACAGTTATTAATATGTACATAGGATTGAATAGGCTTCCCGGGTGGCTCTAGCGGCAAAGAACCCGCCTGCCAATGCAGGACAGCATGGCAACCCACTCCAGTGCAATTGCCTGGAGAATCCCATGAACAGAGGAGCCTGGCGGGCTACAGTCCACGGGCTCATAAAGAGTGGGACCCGACTGAGTGACTGCCACAATGCTGCCTCAGTCCCTAGGGCTGTCCTAACAAATGACTGTGGCTGGGTGACTCAAAACAACAGAGACTAACTGTCTCACTCTTCTGGAGGCCAGATGTCCAAAGTCAGTGTGTCAGCTAGCCCATGCTTTCTCACCTCTTCCTTGGCTTCGGGGAGCACTCCGGTCTTTCTGTCTTCACTGCTCTCCCTGTGGTCTGCTCCCCTGTGTCTGGTCCTGTGATAAACCCCCCCTCTCCTTTCTCTTTGGATGCCACTCACTGGGTTCAGTGTGTGCTGTCTCTTATACACATCTCCACTCTTTATGAGCCCGTGGACTGTAGCCCGCCAGGCTCCTCTGTTCATGGGATTCTCCAGGCAATTGCACTGGAGTGGGTTGCCATGCTGTCCTGCATTGGCAGGCGGGTTCTTTGCCGCTAGAGCCACCCGGGAAGCCTATTCAATCCTATGTACATATTAATAACTGTCCATGTGGAGCCAGAGGCGTGGTAATACCTGGGCGCCCACAGCGGAGGACACGAGGCTGTGTTGCTCTCAGCTGTCACCACCTCTGCATCTAGATGCAGCTCAGAAGGTGATCGCTCTTCAGAGCTCCTGTGACTCTTGACATTCCAAGGATGGGAGGGTTGCGGCTCCTCAGAACCTTCCCCAGAAGGGTGACACACTTTGGTCACCTTAAACTGATCATTGTGAAAACCACGGTTTGCGGTTTGCATATACTCCAGGAGGCAGCCCAGGGGCATACCACCAGGATGATCTCACCTTAAGACCCTTAACTTGACTTCATCTGCAAAGATCTTACCTCTGAACTCACATTTTCAGGTACTGGAGATGATGACTCATACATTTCTTTTTGGAGGATGTTAACCCACTCAAGCCACCAGTACTAACGTTTACTCTACATTCTGTGTCTCACTTGAAATGATGCCCAACCAAGTTGTCCAACATAGCTTATCAGAGGTTCTATGACTGAGACCAAAGGACATTAAGGCACTCTAATAATAACATACTAATATAAATGTAGACACAGACACAATGTAGAAAGAATTCTCACAGGTCAATAATAAACAATTGAAAATGGTCAAGAGATTTGAAGAGGCACTCACAAAAGCTACACATATGCCCAATGAGCATATGAAAAGATGCTCCACATCATCACTCATCATCAGAGACTGGTCCATGGGAGGCACAAAGGGGCTTAGAATTACAGTACTGTCTATTAAACAAGAGGCTTTCTACACTAAGTCCTCTACATACGAATGAGTTCCAATCCAAGACTGCATCCATAAGTCCAATTTGCTCATCAGTCCAACAAAGTTAGCCTAGGTACCCAACTAACACAATAGGCTATATAGTACTGCAGTGTCATAGGTTTATAATACTTTTCACAGAAATATTACATTAAAAAAATAAACATTTTTAATCTTACAGTACAGTACCTTGAAAAGCACAGTAGTGCCAGCTACATCACTGCTGCTTTTACGCGATAGAGGGGAGTGCAGGCTCAATTCTAGGTCAGGAGGCTAAGAACCCACATGCCTTGCAGCCAAAGAATCAAAACAAAACAGGAGCAATGGTAACAAATTCATAAGGACTTTAAAAATGGTCCAGAGTTTTTAAAAATTAAGAAAGCAAACAACAACAACAAAAGAATATCTAGTAGCTATTTATATTTAGAATTGTGGTGGGTTAGTGTCTGCTTCCTTACCTTTGTGCACAGGTCTGGAGGTTGGCTAGAGTCATTCAGTTCTGGCCCATGCATCTCCCTGCAGTCAGCTAGCTTGGGCATGTCCTCCTGATGGAGATGCACAGGTGCAGAGTACAGGGAGAAAGACTTGAGTATTTTTCAAGTCTCCATTGGTATCCAGCCTGCTACCATCCCACAGGCCAAACAAGTCACCAGCCTGCACCCCAGGTCAGAGTGGTCACAGGAGGAATTCGCAGCTGTACGACTGTACTTTGGAGTCAATTCAACATTAAGAATGACCAAGGCCTTTTGCCAACAGTGTGTCATGTTTATTGGGTGATTCACAGGTCAGCTAAAACACATGAAGGGGAAAGACCATAGGCTATCAGTCATGTCAGGAAACAAAATATTTAGCAGTTCTTAGCTTAAAATGTTGCCTTCCATCACAGCTTGAGGAAGATGGGCCAGTCCCTGACAGAGTTGTAGTGGGTGCTGTTTATTTTTAGCAACAAGAAGCACATACTTTTATTTAGCCAGTGACTTTAGGACAATCAGCAAAAGAAGAAAACTGTATTTCCACGCGGCAAAGACAAGAAAATCATTTATACAAATTAAACTGATACAAAATACATTATAAAGAGAACCACACATACAAAAGTCATTAAGTTGGTCAAAGAGCAAGAATGCCACAGAACAACCACGCTGAGAACACTGGTGTGAATTCATTTCAGTTATGAAACTTATGTCCGAGAGTCTGAGTTATCACATTTACTGAGGTAAAGGCACAATCACTTCCACATAGTTAATGGGGAAGAAGCCAGATTCCCCATGCAGAATTCCTTCATACCAGTTTTCATCTATTTGATTGGTTAATGTAATGATGTCCCCTTCTTTAAATCCTAGTTCTCCTTGGTTTTCAGGCTAAAGTCATAGAGGCCACGACAGCAGGGCTGGTCCATGGGAACGTTAGAACCTGTCCGCACCGTGTGGAGACAAAAAGCACATGGTTAACACGACGGACCATCTGTGGGGCTGCAAAGGTGGAGAGCTGCAGAGACCAGGAACAGCAGGCCCTGCCTGCCTTTCCAGGACAGGGCTGGCTCAGCACCCACTGTGGGCCCTGCACTTGTGGTCTCTGCCCCCCTCAGCTCTCCTTCCTCCCCTAGCTGATCTCCTGAGCCCATGGCTTTCCTCCTCAGTTCTCCTAGCCAGAAAAATTCAGGCCCAGCCCCTGTTTTTGAAGCAGCTGTTCAGCTCTGCCCACAGCCCAAGGAAGGTGCAGAGTTTTACAAGGCCTAACCCCTGCCCTCAGGGAGCTCATAGTTTCTTTCTGGAGAGTGGACAACACATGAGAAACACCTGAAGAACAAAGATGAAGGACTTCCCTGCTGGTCCAGTGGTTCAGACTCCAAGCTTCCAATGCCAGGGACGCAGGTTCAGTCCCTGATCAGGGAACTAAGATCCCCGCATGCCACATAGTGTGGCCAAAAACTAAAATAAATTGGTACAAAACCAAGGCTAAAACAACAACAACAAAGACAAGGTAGTGTATCACCTATAACTCAGAGAAGAAGGAAGCAGAAAAGGCCTGGATGATCAGGGCCATATTCCTACAGCTGGTAACCAGGGGATGGAACATGGCAGGGTGTGAGACTAGAGAGACAAGAGCAGAATCTCTAGAGACCAGCCTTCAGCCTTGGGATTGTTGTACCAAGCCAGTAGTTCTCAGGACAACATTTTTAACATAAATATTTTTCATTTCAAAACCAAAACTAAACATGGTAAAAAGAGACAAAAAGAGAGAGCAAATACATGCAAAATTGACTGCTAATGAAGAGGTGCATGTGTGTACGCTAAGTCATTTCAGTCCTGTCTGACTCTGTGTGACCCCATGGACTGTAGCCCCCCAGGTTCCTCTGTCCATGGGATTCTCCAGGCAAGAATACTGGAGTGGGTTGCCATGCCTATCTCCAGGGGATCTTCTGGACCCAGGGATCAAACCCACATTTCTTACAACTCCAGCATTGACAGGCAGATTCTTTACCACTAGTGCCACCTGGGAAGCCCCAGTGAAGAGGTCACCAGTGTTAAATTAACGTGATGGCATAGAAGCTTCCAGATCTTCAGAATGGTAAATAAGCATTGGCTTCTACTTAAAGTCACCTGCTGCAATAGCCCCTAGCAAGAGTGATACCCTGTCCTTTAAAACTTTGAAGACAGGCATTGATTTTTCTTCTCAAGTTATCAAAGTCCTAGATGGCACCTTCTTCCAATAGAAAGCTGTTTCATTTACACTGAAGATCTCTTCTTCAGTGTAGCCACCTTCATGAATTATCTTAGCTAGATCTTCCTGACAACCTGCTGCAGCTTCTACATTACTTGCTACAGCTTCAACATCAGCACGTGCTACTTCACCTTCCAGTGGTTAAGAATCCACCTGCCAATGCCGGGGACATGGGTTGAATCTCTGGTCCCAGAAGATCCCACACGTAGCAGAGCAACTAAGCCTGTGTACAACAACCAGTGAGCCTGTGCTCTAGTCTGTGCTCTGAAATAAGAGTTCCTCTGCCATCCTGCGTTTTCCATTTCAATTTCCTCTTTCTATTATTATGAAACATTCTTATTGCTCTCCCCATCTAGACTTTAAGTAAGAGTAGAAACAAGTTCTGCTAGAGACTGTGTTCCTTCCTCAACCAAGTCTTTTCCAGCCAAGTAAAGAGAGAAGATAAATTTGGGGCTGGTCAAAAAATTCAGCGAGCAGCACCTGTTCTCCAGGGGAGGTCCTCCCTCAGAGTCACCCTCAGTATCAGTTCAGTT
>SJYC01002056.1:0-82017 GCA_006408675.1 Madoqua kirkii
TGTTTCCACTGTTTCCCCATCTATTTCCCATGAAGTGATGGGACCAGATGCCATGATCTTCGTTTTCTGAATGTTGAGCTGTAAGCCAGATGTGTATAAGAGACAGCCTCCTGCCCCCAATCCCTCCCAGCATCAGAGTCTTTTCCAATGAGTCAACTCTTCACATGAGGTGGCCAAAGTACTGGAGTTTCAGCTTTAGCATCATTCCTTCCAAAGAACACCCAGGACTGATTTCCTTTAGAATGAACTGGTTGAATCTCCTTGCAGTCCAAGGGACTCTCAAGAGTCTTCTCCAACACTACAGCTCAAAAAGCATCAATTCTTCAGTGCTCAGCTTTCTTCACAGTCCAACTCTCACATCCATACATGACCACTGGAAAAACCATAACCTTGATTAGATGGACCTTTGTTGGCAAAGTAATGTCTCTGCTTTTTAATATGCTATCTAGGTTGGTCATAACTGTCCTTCCAAGGAGTAAGCGTCTTTTAATTTCATGGCTGCAATCACCATCTGCAGTGATTTTGGAGGCCCCAAAAATAAAGTCTGACACTGTTTCCCCATCTATTTCCCATGAAGTGATGGGACCAGATGCCATGATTTTCGTTTTTTGAATGTTGAGCTTATTTAAGCCAACTTTTTCGCTTTCCTCTTTCACTTTCATCAAGAGGCTTTTTAGCTCCTCTTCACTTTCTGCCATAAGGGTGGTGTCATCTGCATATCTGAGGTTATTGATATTTCTCCTGGCAATCTTGATTCCAGCTTGTGCTTCTTCCAGCCCAGTGGTTTTCATGATGTACTCTGCATATAAGTTAAATAAGCAGGGTGATAATATATAGCCTTGACGTACTCCTTTTCCTATTTGGAACCAGTCTGTTGTTCCATGTCCAGTTCTAACTGTTGCTTCCTGACCTGCATACAGATTTCTCAAGAGGCAGGTCAGGTGGTCTGGTATTTCCATATTTTTCAGAATTTTCCACAGTTTCTTGTGATCCACACAAAGGCTTTGGCATAGTCAATAAAGCAGAAATAGATGTTTTTCTGGAACTCTCTTGCTTTCTCCATGATCCAGCAGATGTTGTCAATTTTATCTCTGGTTCCTCTGCCTTTTCTAAAACCAGCTTAAACATCTGGAAGTTCACGGTTCACGTATTGCTGAAGCCTGGCCTGGAGAATTTTGAGCATTACTTTACTAGTGTGTGAGATGACTGCAATTGTGTGGTAGTTTGAGCATTCTTTGGCATTGCCTTTCTTTGGAATTGGAATGAAAACTGACATTTTCCAGTCCTGTGGCCACTGCTGAGTTTTCCAAATGTGCTGGCATATTGAGTGCAGCACTTCCACAGCATCATCTTTCAGGATTTGAAACAGTTCAACTGAAATTCCATCACCTCCACTAGCTTTGTTCTTAGTGATGCTTTCTAAGGCCCACTGGACCTCACATTCCAGGATGTCTGGTTCTAGGTGAGTGATCTCACAATCATGATTATCCGGGTCATGAAGATCTTTTTTGTACAGTTCTTCTGTGTGTTCTTGCCACCTCTTCTTAATATCTTCTGCTTCTGTTAGGTCCATACCATTTCTGTCCTTTATAGAGCCCATCTCTGCATGAAATATTCCCTTGGTATCTCTAATTTTCTTGAAGAGATCTCTAGTCTTTCCCATTCTATTGTTTTCCTCTATTTCTTTGCATTGATCACTGAAGAAGGCTTTCTTATCTCTTCTTACTATTCTTTGGGATGCTACCCCATGGACTGCAGCCTACCAGTCTCCACCATCCATGGGATTTTCCAGGCAAGAGTACCTGAGTGGGTTGCCATTTCCTTCTTCAGGAGATCTTCCCAACCCAGGCCTCCTGCATTGCAGGCAGATGCTTTAGCATCTGAGCCACCAGGGAAGCAATCCCTCAGTATGACCCCCACTGCTAACCTTCCACCCCACGTGAGAGTGAGAGCCAAGCCCCACCCCGGCACCTCGCCTAGGGAGCGTCTGTCAGTGAAGTTCCCCAGTTGGACTGCGATGGTCCCCTCTTGCCTTTCTGCTGCAGTGATTCTCAATCTGGAGGCACGATAAACACCCCCTGCCTGGGCTGACCCCAAAACAATTAAATCAGAAGCTCTGGCAATGGGACCCAGACACCGGAGTTTTAAAAATTTCTCAGGTGTTTCCAATTTCCAAGAGAGGTTGTGAACCACCAGCCCCATGGTCCTCTTTCACTCCAAGTCCTTTGACAAGAGGCTGGGAGAGTCTGGGAGCTAGTGGGGAAAGCGGGGTGGAGAGTGATGGTGGGGGAGGGGAGGCTGTTCTTCCTCTTCAGGTGGGAAGCTACTTCCCAGAGGTGACTTCCAGGTAGGTCAGCATTTTAAAGTCTGGGCCCCCTGCCTCATTATTTCTAAAATCTTCCTGATGCTTCCAGCATGTAGATGGCTCCTTCCATGACAGAACCCTGTCCCACCCCAAGTCTGTATATTCCTTTTGTCGTAATGACAGGAATTGGGGATTGTTTAGTCGCTCAGTAATGTCGGACTCTTGGCAACCCCATGAACTGTAGCCCGCCAGGTTCCTGTCTATAGGATTGCCCAGGCAAGGATTCTGGAGCAAGTTGCCATTTCCTTCTCTAAGGGATCTCCCTGGACCAGGGATCAATCCTGTCTCTCTTGCACTGACAAGTGAATTCTTTACCACTGAGCCACCAGGAAGCAGGAGAATTTAAATAGGGGGCCCAGTTCATGATCTTGAATGTGAACAGAATAACCTTCACTGATTTCAAAGCATTAGGGAATTGTGTGTTTCCAGGCCAGACTTTCCATTTTCCTTTGGAAATACAGCTCGGATCTAGGTGGGCTGGGAAGCGTGGGAGCTGGTCACTGAAACCCTGCAGCAAATCAAGCTGCTGAGTCAAAGTCAATTCTCCTAGTGAATAACTGTTCCAGAGTGGTCTACTGAAACAATCAGTATTCTTTTGTCATTTCTCCCATGACCAGTTTTTGACACAGAGGGAGTCAACTGCCAAGCCCCGTGATGGTTTTGGGAGGCATTTCCTGGAACACAAAATGTCCGTGCTAGAAGGGTCTTTGATGGTCTTCCACAAGCTTTCTTTTTGAAGAAGAGGCAGTACGTGCCCCTGAGAGGTCACAACAGCCTGGACCCAGAGCTAATGGCAAAGCCAGAAAGACACCAGGGCTCCGCCCATGACCGCCTCTCCTGATGTCACCTCCTACATGCTCTATGCCACTGCTAAGTCTTGCCAGGAAACTTCATAGGCTATCACACTGACTACAGGGCCGTGTGTGTGTGTGTGTGTGTGTGTGTGTGTGTGTGTGTGTGTGTGTGTTGGGTTGGCCAAAAAGTTAGTTCTGGTTTTTCCATAACATCGCATGGGAAGACCCAAATGAACCAATCTATTTTTCCTCCCATTCACTTTGTAAGCCACCTGTGATGACTGAAATAAATACTAAATGGCAGACATGCACTTATCCCAGCCCCCCGCCTATGCATGCATACGTGTGCCCTCACTGCACACATGCTCTGAACCAATCGGGCGAGAGACACGTCCCTCCCATCTCACTTCATTTACTCCAGGTGAGGGACCACTGCCACACGTCCCACTTCTGTCTCCTAAGAGCTGGAACTCGACCAGCACTCACATCACACTCCATCAGCAAATCAACCCCAAGCATGGCATCTCTCCCAAGACCCGGGAGTGGAGAGCCCCTGGGCGAGAGTTCCCCATCTCCAGTGAGGTGTGAGTGCTGGGTTCTCCCCCCGCCTCTGCACTGTCCCCCGAACCCCCACATCCACTCACTGAACACTGTTCTCAACAACAGTGCAGGCACCAGGTAGGTCCACCCCCAGCACATGCAGCAAGATGATATTGGGAAGAATCATCCGATGCCTTCATCATGCTGGGTCACCTTGGCTGTCCAACCCAAAGAGCCATGGCCTCCTGTACTTTAGGGAGAGGGTGGAACCCGCACGTGAAGGAATGATGTTTAACTGCTAAGTTCTAAAATAATGCCATTTCAGTTGCAAGATGGTGTGGACGCTGAGGCTTTCGGGCTTTCATGCCTGAGCCAGATAGGCTTTTATGAGATTTGAAGTTGAGGTGGGGAGAGACTTCTGGGCTCCAAGGAACCAGAGGCTGAAGAACTCGGAGCACAGAGATTTGTCTTACAAGCGTGGGGTGGGAGGGACTGTTTCTTGCCACCAGAGAAGACAAGAGCACTTCCTAGAGTCAGGGAAGAGGTAGAAGAAGAGGGCAGTTTGAAAAGGCTGAGATGATTCCTGATCCCACCCTGGAGTGGGGGTCTTGGCCCCACTTCCCACTGGAACTGTAGGAGAAGGTAGGCTTCAAAGAGCTCTAGACTCGGAGGTGCTGAGCACAGTGGAAATGGTGGGTTGTGTAATTAAACAGGGGCTTCCCTGTGACTCAGCAGTAAAAAATCTGCCTGCAATGCAGGAGACTCGGCTTCAATCCCTGAGTCCAGAAGATCCCCTAGAGGAGGGAATGGCAACGCACTCCAATATTCTTGCCTCGAGAATCCCCATGGACAGAGAAGCCTGGAAGGATACAGTCAATAGGGTTGAAAAAAGTCGGACACAAGTGAAGCCATTGAGCACCCTCACATGTAGTTAAACAGAGAGGGTGCCTGAGGGGGTCACCTGGGCTCCCCATGCACTGTGAGCACATCTCCTCAAGGCCAGGCAGGAAGTGAGCAAGTGCTGAGGGGGGATCTGGACCAGAGATGGCCTGGGGGTGGGTGCACAGGCTCCCAGTGCAGAGGTCCAGTAACCAAAGGGCAAAGCCCTGGGCCCCTGACCCGGGCCCAGACCTGGTGTGATAAATCTCCTCTGTGGAAGCAGTTAAGACCCTGACAAGCTTCCCCCCCATCCCCGTGATGTTCCCTAAACACCTCCTGTACCCAGGCAACATCTTGACAGCCTTGAGGAAAAACCAATAGCTCTGGCAGGAAATTTTAGCTAAACTGACCAGGTTTAAGTCTTGAATTGAGCAAGCAATAAATGGACAGTCTGCGCTTTCTATTGGAAGAGACCGAGTTACCTTGAAATGGCCAGATTGCGTTTTTTTCCACCATTAGAAGAAATGGAAAAAAGATTAATTTTTTTTTCTTTTGGCCAACAGTAGAAATGGAAAAAAGATTAAGTTGTTTCCGCCATCGGTCTGAAGGGAGGCTCACGAGCAAGTTTGGTTAAAGAGGAATTGAGTTTGTGCTCAATCTGTGACAGTGTGTGAACTTTCCCTCTGCACAAAAGACAGGGCAGGACACCACAGATGGGACGCTGAAAGTGAAGGCAGAAGAGGTGACGTGTTCAGTGGGATCTTTTCAAACTGGCCGTGCTTGGCGCAGATGTGTGCAAGCAGCCTGAGCGCTTGGTGCCCGAGGATAAGCTGCACCTCTACCCAGATCTTCCCCGAAGAGAGGAAGGGTCCACCCGGCACCACGTCTCTGCTGAACACCCACTCCCCTTTCCCCTGGGACCTTCCACCACCACCTCCATGTACAAGCTTTCTCGGGCATGATACTTGGCACCTGAACCCGCTGAGAATCTGTGCACATGAGCTCCTGGCAGCCGAAGCCCCAGCTCCGGGCCATCCAGTGAGGAGGCTGCCTCCTCCCGCCCTGGCCAGGGAGCCTGTGTTTATTTTCTCTCACTCCTGAGGCCTGGCTTCACGTAATATGAGAGCAGAGGTGGGGAAAACAGTCTCTTCCTTGTTAAGGCACTGAAACAAAGATTATTTTAACAGAGAGAAGGGAGTGTCCCTATTGAATATTTATTATTCAAGCTCTGTTCCACACCATTAGGGAGTTAAAAAAGAGACCCGACCACAAGAATGTTAAGGAAGGTGGTCGGTCAGTCAGTACTGCATCGGCAACATGCAACAGGTCAGGAAATCGTGTTCTCTCTAAAAGAAATTTCACTCCCTTCTGGGCAATAATGTGGACCGCTTCTGACAATATTTGGTCCCCTCTTGTTTTAATGGAAGGAAGATTCTCTGGAGGCTCTTCTCTGACTCCAGCTCTTATCTCCCCAAGTCCCTGCTGCAAAAGGCTACTCGCGTGAACAGAACTGCCGGGCACATCCTATTCTGCTAGCCACTGTCCCACAATGAAAGCCACCGTCCTGGCCAGCTAGAGGGACAGAAGACTAACCCTCAGTTTTCAGTATTTACCATGTGCCAAGAAAACATTCTAAATGCCTACAAGCAGACTTAATTCTCAGAGGAACCCTTTGATGAGGTACCATTTGTCATTGTTGTTGTTCAGTAGCTCAGTCGTGTCTGACTCTTTGTGACCCCGTGGACTGTAGACCACCAGGTTCCTCTATGGATTTCCCAGGCAAGAATCCTGGAGTGGGTTGCCATTTTCTCCTCCAGAGGATCTTCCCATCCCAGGGGTCAAACCTGCATCTCCCACATTGGCAGGCGAATTCTTTACTGCTAAGTCACCTGGGAAGCCTGAGGTATTTCCCTCAATGTGATGGAGAGAGAGGTTGGGGTTCCAAGCATTTAAGCAGCAGTGCTGAGATCTGACCTCCGTCTAGGTCCAGAGTCTGAGCTCTTGATCACCATGGCATGCACCCACTCTTAATATCGTTGGATGGTGGGTTTATGCCCACTAGGGTTCTGAGCCAACTGCAGTCAACAGGGTGGTCCTTCAGCTGGGTTGGAAAGAGCCATGGGTTCTCAGCCCTCAGCAGGGCAGGCTCCTGGAGCTCCCAGGCCTGGGATGCTCTTCAAGAGTGCTCTCCACCTTAATCCTTCTCTGATCCTAGAAGGTGTGCCTACATCCCACCCCACCCTGCCAGTCACTGGAGGGATGCCCATCAGGGCCTTACTCTCTATGCAGCTTCAAAGTGAGCAGCTCAGGCTTCAATCAAAAATACCATTAAGTCCCTATACATACGAATGAGTTCCATTCTGAGAGTGCATTTGTAAGTCCAGTCTGTTCATAAGTCCAACAAAGTTACCTAGCTAACCAACTAACTGATCAGCTATATACTGCTGCTTTCACGCTTGCTTCTGGACATTCTGGGCTTGAAATAAGGACACCGCTCTACTGTCCTCTACACAGGACTGTACGGTAAAGTGCTCACAAGCACAGCCACTTGTGGAGGATGCATGCACGTGACAATGTATGCCAGACATGAGAAGTAACTTGCGATAGCTTTAACTGGAAATGCAAACATTCACATCTTGGAAAGTTCCCAACTTGAAGGTTCATATGTATCGGACTTAGTGTAATAAGCAAATAAAAATGGGCGTCTCTTCCGGGTGGTGGGTTAGACCCCAGGGAGGAGTTAGTGTGCTGGCGTTTCTGCAGCCCGGCCACCTCATGTGCTCCCTCCGTCTCTCTCTGCCACCAGCCAGGACCTGGGAGCCTGTTGTCGAACATATTCTTGCCCTGACTTTGAAGGAGATCATGGAGAAAGCAGAAGTGGTGAGAGGGGCAGGGACATCCTTCTCTCTGTGACATTAAAAGTCACAGCCCTTTTGCTGTCCTTGAACTTGCTGTATTTTCAGATCGCCCAAGGGACCCACTGCACTCTTGTCTCCTCTGGTGGCTCTGACTTTGGGGATTTCATTGCCTGGAAGCATCTGGAGCATCACAGTCGAAAGGCAAGCGAGAAGCCCCCCTCCTCCTTTGTGGGGAGCGGGGAAGGGGATGGAAAGAGAAGTAAAATGCACACACCTGCTGTCAACATGCGCGCTTATCAGTGTGCAAGGACAGAGTCTACAGAAGCTACTGACCTGAGGAAGGTTCTTTGTCTTTTAGTAAATGCCCCAAACTGCTGTGCCTTTTAGAGATTTGGTTCTGCTCTTTATAGTGTTTCTCTTGCCTCCCTTGTCACCAGGCTGCGACCTGTCACTTTTTCCTCCCAACAGTGGGCCTTCTCGGAGCAGTTTCCCAGGTCTTTCTAATCTGCTCCTTCCAGTCTGCTGTAGGCTGGGAAATCAGATAACCAGTTATGAAACGTGAACAACTGCTGTGTCCTGGGCACTTACACTATGTAGCAAGTACCATGTGTGCCCAGTACCTCTTATTCACAGGATCCGATATAATCCTCAGAATAACCCTCTGCAGGTAAGGTGAGAATTCCTATTCTTTTGATGACAGGATTCTGACTGAGAGGGATGGACTGAAAGCCAGGGCGTGGGCCTTCCTCTGAAAGGCAGGTGACACCCGTCCTGGCTGGGTAAGCCTGTTTTCTGCTCACTTTCTGGTCTCAAGTCTGGAATGCAGGGGTGTCTTCACATGACTTCTGCTTCTCATGGGGAGAGAGGAAGGTACCCAACAGCAGGTGGACTGGGCAGCCAGTTAGGAGGAGTATGGTCAGCCACCCAGAGACACACTACACCCATACCATCTAACTAGAGAGTTCATCTCTTAATGAGTTGGGCCAAAAAAAGGACTTGGAAGTTTCAAGTCTATTTCTGCTTCAGACTCAAACACTGAGTGTGTACCCTGGGTCAGGCACCATTTCTTTTGAATTAGAACCAGCATATCTGGTTCAAGCTCCCTTCAAAAGTTGTCATTTGTTTCTTGATCAAAAATCTTAAGCTCTGGTAGCAAACATTTTTTGAAGCAAACATTTTTTTGCTTGAGCTGACCCAGATACAGCATTGGTATATAACTCTGACGAATACTACAAAACCCATTTTTGTTCAACATCTGTAAAGGATGATTTTCGTTCATTTGGTAAGACTCTATGAGACAGACAGTTTGGATCCCTGGATTCTAACTCTGGGTGAAGTCACCTCTGGACCCTGGTTTCCTTACCTGCAAATTTTACGTATAGATCTATGGCTAACGCCATGGACAGAATGTGTGCCCCCATATTCAGATGTTGAAGTCCTAATCCCCAAAGTGGTAGTATTAGCAGGTGGGGATGTTGGGGATGACAAGGTCATGAGGGTAGAGCCCTCGTGAATGGCATTAGTGCCACCAGGGACAGAAGACGAGAAGACAGCCATCTGCAAACCAGGAAGGGGTCCCTCACCCGACAACGAGTCTGCCGGCACCTTGATCTTGAACTTCCCAGACTCTGAAACTGTGAGAAATAAATGTTGGTTGTGTTAAGCCACTTGATCTAGTACTTGTTATAGCAGCTCGAGCTAAGACAGTTAAGTCATAAACTAGTGAGTAC
Source organism: Madoqua kirkii (assembly GCA_006408675.1). Lineage (NCBI taxonomy): Eukaryota > Metazoa > Chordata > Mammalia > Artiodactyla > Bovidae > Madoqua > Madoqua kirkii. Next base: position 9,167 of record SJYC01002056.1, read on the forward strand.
CATCTAGTAAAGGTTTATGAACAATCTAGAAATAAGAACTCTGTATTTATCCATAGAAGATGTGATTTGTTATAATCACTTGTCAGTGGAACTCAAGCTTAATTATTATAATCTATAAAAATAAGCACCTGTAATTTGTTTTTACCTTAATACCAATCCTCTATCACTCACAGATTACAGGAGATGGATTTAATTAGTGATGTTTGTGCCCTCCTCCACTGACTAACAAAGCTTTCCCTTGTGTACCAAGATGACTCACACAGACTTCTCGGAAGCTGTGGCCCATTATTTAGCGAAGTTTCCTGGGAGGTGAGCCCTCTGCTACAACCAGGTCCAGGGCATGTGGGTTGCCTTTGCCACTCTGAGTTAAGGGAAAGGAGAAGATGAACAGCAGCCTTAATCAGAGGTGGCTTCCTGGCCACTGGCAGGGGGATCAGTTTGCAGATGGTGTTTTGCTTGGCCAGCTCCTTGCTTTGTACAGTGTGGATTAGTTGCCAGTATTTAAAAATCAGGAGATTGCATATAAATATGTGATTTCTGGCTTCTCTTGGAAAAATCCTAAGGGCCGACTATCCTCGGTCCACATTCTCGGGCAACAAGTGGCTGCAGTTTGGACAGGTGAGTACTCTATCTGCTGCAGACTCCTCTGCCATGGTGCTCCTGACTTGGAGGTCTGCAGTCAGACATCACTGGCCTCACTGTTTTCTCGTTCTGTTGTTGTTTAGTTACTCAGTGGCATCTGACTCTTTGTGACTCCATGGACTGTAGCCCACCAGGCTCCTCTTTTTCCAAGCAAGAATACTGGAGTGGGTTGCCCTTCCCTTCTCCAGAGGATCTTCAAGACCCAGGGATCGAACCCATGTCTCCTGCATTGGCAGGCAAACCCTTTACCACTGAGCCACCCGGGAAGACTTTCCCACAATCTGGCATCAGGATTTGCACCTGGGACCACACCCACTCAACAACTCCAGAGGGCGTGTCACCCATGTGGATTCAAACACAAGGTTCCTCTAGAACTGTGCTGCATGGCCGCCCTGTTTGTAATCCTTGGAGAATGACTTCACTTGACTATTTTTTTTTTAAACATAAGTACATACATGAATATTAAGATGACATTATTTTAAGTTTGAGCTTAAAGACCAAGCATATCATTGTAGAATATATGCTAAGATTTTAAAATATGCATCTGAGATAATAGAACCATTTCAGCCAACAAGTATTAAAATGTTGACAACTAAATTGGAAATTATGTCCAACAGGCTTTTCAAAAACTCTTTTTACAGACTGTTTAGCAGAGTTACAGGAAACCATCCCCCACAGTGAGAAAACCTTTCCCTCTGAAGCTTTCTGGAGACAAAAAGAATAAAAAAGGTCCCTTCCTCCTTTCTCACATCAATGCCTGTTGATCAAGAATAATAATCAGAGCTCACACTTTATTTTTTAATAGTATTTTTTAAAATACAGAAAACAGAAAAAAGTTCAGTCTGTGCACTTTGCAAATTTTTAAGAATGCTGAGTACTCATAAAAGATAAATTTTGAAGCCACAGAATTTAGAGCTGGAAAAGAAACCTGAAATGTATTGAGTCCAATCACTTCATTTAGGAAAAAGTATAAATCAGTCCAGAGATGTTAAGAAACTCTCCCAAAGTCACACAGCAAATAAGGGCCAGAATTCTGAATTCCAACATGAGACTCCCATTTTTGCTTATATCTCTTTGTCTATAACTCTGACTTGAACCACTACTGATAATATACAGACATGGAGATTGCAGACAGGCTGATGGCAAGGGAAAAAAGACCAAGGAAAGAGTGGGAAGGACAGGAGAGAAAGAGTAAAAAAAGGACCTGCTGACCGAGCAATCACCGTTGTCACTGCTGTGTGAAATTTTAATTTCCTCTTTGGAAATTCAGGTTAAAAATACATCCATTCCTATTTGCAGTGTGCTCGTCGTCTTTAAGTTTCACACTTCACACTTTACTTCTGAATAAATGTTTATTTTCTAATGTAACCCTAGAGATTTCACTCCAATGAGGGGAAGGACTTAAGCCCTAGACATTACATCCGAGCTCCCTAAGAAGTGTCAAGGAATTTATAAAAAGTCTCTTTATACCCAAAGGGAGTTAGAATGTCTTAATATACATCATTTGAGAGATTTATTTCGCCTCGCTCTGAAATGCCTGGAGCACATGTTTGAAACCAACACTTGTTCACTCATCTCTGCCTTCCACATTAACGTCAGTCTCAGTTTGGTCCATATTAACCCTCAGTTGTGATTATACAAAGTGGAGCCCTCTTTAAGAACAGCAGTGCAAAAGAAAACCTCCATAGGGACTTCCCTGGTGGCACAGTGGATAAGAACCCATCTGCCAATGCAGGGGACACAGGTTCAATCCCTGATCCAGGAAGATCCCACATGCCCGCCGGGCACCTAAGCCCGTGCACCATGACTACTGAGCCTGTGCTCTAGAGCCCAGGAGCCGCAACTGCTGAAGCCCTCACACCGAGAGCCCATGCTCCGCACCAAGAGAAGCCGTCGCAATGAGAAGCCCACGCACCGCAGCTAAAGAAAGCCCGCTTGCAGCAATGAAGACTCCGCACAGCCAAAAATAAAAACATAAATAAAATTAGAAAAAAGAAGGCCTTCATAAATAAGTGAGTTGATTAAAAAATATACAGTAGCCTCTGTTCTCTGTCTTTACATTTAGAATTCAGCAAGCTGACAACTTACCCAAGGTAGGGAAGATGCCTAAGCATGGTCACAAGTTCCTTTACTATTTTCCTGAAAACCAAGGGTTTTCTGGGAATGACCCAGGCACACATTTTAGCGTGAAGACTTATTGGCCTCCCTTTCTCTTTGGGGACAAAGAGGCAGCATACTCTGATGAAGCCTCATGACCCCACACTCGGGGGCTTGGACAGGCAGCAGTTTCTCCTCGCCAGAGCCTAAACTTGGATTTTGTCTGCAATCCATCATTTCAAGATGTGATTTCCACCACCACCCCCCTCTCCCTTTTTGGCTCACTTTATTCATTCTCTTAAGTACCTAGAAACCATATTATCAAAGATTCCATCTCAGTCCCACCATGGATTCAGCATAATTGATCTACGTCCTTTCATCTCCCCCCACCTCTTTTTTCTTCCTTTAGAAAGAAGAAATGATGAAGAAAATGTTCTTGGAATTCATTTCTGGCAGAGCCCTAGGAGCTTTGCTTTAAATTGTTAGTGAAATGCTTGACATTTTTCCTTCACTTTATAAACATTATGTGCAAATCATTCAGAATCCTAATGGAAAGTAATTTCCCATTAATGCCGGCTATAAAATGCCATTTTCTTTTGAAACCATGCCTTAGAAACAAACAGTACGGGACCCCTTCACACTTGCAAATTCTGCCCACGCATCAATGAGGAAGCCCAGGGCGGGGGTTGGGGACTAAAGTGGAGGCAGATGTTACACGGTGGCATGGCATGCAATGTGCTGCAATGGAGAATCCAGTTGTGGACACGGAGCCTTCCTGAAAGCCGTCTTCTACACATCTGTGATCTCTGGCTGACCGTCACCCAGCTAATAACTTAATCTGCCTGGGGACTGAGCTACCGGCCAAGAAGGAGGGGACATAGTACTACATGCACAGTCTGGATGAGGAAGCCAAGGAACGGACTGTCCTATCACTGCTTTCTTCTTCCAAGTCAGATGCATACAACAGACTCCCTTTGCAACCATTTGCTGGCCCGATTCCCTCCGATCAAGAATCTTGGAAAGAAATCTTTCCTGATGCCTTGAACGTTTGCTGACATTCCCGGTATTATTTCTTAACAAGATAAAATGAAAAATCTGGAAGATGTAGAACTACCATATGACTCAGCAACCACACTCATGGGCATATACCCAGAAAGAACCATAACCCCCAAAGACACATGCACCCCAATGCTCACTGAAGCATTATTTACAATAGCCAGGACATGGAAGCAACCTGGATGTCCATGCACAGATGAATGGATAAAGAAGTTGGGGTATGTATAGACAATGAAATATCATTTGGCCATAAAAAAGGAACAAACCCGTGCCATTTGCAGAGATACGGATGGACCCAGAGAATGTCATACAGAGTGAAGTAAGTCAGAAAAAGAGAAGAACAGATATCGTATATTAATGCATATATGTGGAATTTAGAAAAATGTTAGAGATGAACCTATTTGCAAAGCAGAAAAAGAGATACATAGAGAACAGTGTACAGACACCAAGGGAGGAAGGCAGGAGTGGGATGAATTGGGAGATTGGGATTGACATATACACACTGCTGCTGCTGCTGCTAAGTCAAGTCATTTCAGTCGTGTCCGACTCTGTGTGACCCTAGAGACGGCAGCCCATGAGGTTCCTTCGTCCCTGGGATTCTCTAGGCAAGAACACTGGAGTGGGTTGCCATTTTCTTCTCCACATATACACACTACTATGTATAAAATAGATAATTAATGAGAACATACTGTATGGCACTGGGAGCTCTACTTAATGTTCTGTGGTGACCTAAATGGGAAGGAAATCTAAAAAGGGGGGAGGGACATTTGTAAATGTGTGGTTGATCCATTTTGCTGTACAATAGAAACTAACACAACATTGTAAGACAACTATAGTCAGTTGTGTCCAACTCTTTGTGACCCCATAGACGGTAGCCTCTGTCCATGGGATTTCCCACCCAAGAATACTGGAAGTGGGTTGCCATTCCCTTCTCCAGGCAGGGGATGTTCCCAACCCAGGGATCGAACCTGCATCTCCAGTGTCTCCTGCATTGGTAGACGAATTTTTACCACTGAGCCATCTGGGAAGCCCTTCTGGGGCCCTAGGGTCTGCTGATTCTAATTCATTCACGTATAATACAAGGAGGAAGGCAGGCTGGGGTTGGACTTGCTTTAACACTTTTAGTTATATTTATAACCAGCTTCTTTCTAACAGAAATTTTGAAATGGCTCACAATAACATGTATTCAGAAGAGAGGTTCCACAGACCAGAAAGAGAAAAGTAAAGCCATAAAAAGTAAGGAAACAATGTATTTTCATACAAACAATAGAACTTGTGAGTAAAGGTGGGAGGGGACTATTAAAAATTATATGAGAGGGACTTCCCTGTTGGTCCAGTGGTTAAGAATCCACCTGCCAATGCAGGGGACACAGGTTCCATCCCTGGTCCTGAAGATCTCACATGCTCCTAGGTAACTAAGCCTGCACAGCACACCTGCTGAAGTCCATGTGCCCAGAGTCTGTGCCCTGCAATAAGAGAAGCCACCGCAGTGAGAAGCCTGCACACCACAACTAGAGGAGCCCCGGCTGCAACTAGAGAAAGCCTGCACACAGCACCAAAGACCCAGTGAGGCCAAAACTAAATCAAGACATTTCCCAAAAATTATACTGGAGCAACAGACATATGCTGGGACTGTCCCGAGCAAACTAGGATGCATGGTCACCCTCATTAAAGGGGAGGACATGCACATGGACCAGCTCTGGCCATTTTATAATGATTTCTGTGCTTGAACTTTGCATCTGGCACTAAGCTTCCTGGGGGTGGGGAGAATAGGGAATACAATGGGTACACAGTTTTTTTTTAAGAAGGAAGTACAAAAGTCATCAACTTTCTCATTATTAAGTACATGCTTATTTATTCAAATACACTTATTAAAATACAATTTAAAGAATATGTCTTTAAAAAGGAAAATATTGCCCAGAATCCTACCATTTAGCCTGGCCTACATGCACATATTGATTTACAAGGATCTGTATGCAAGTCAGTAAGCAACAGTTAGAACTGGACATGGAACAACAGACTGGTTCCAAATAGGAAAAGGAGTACGTCAAGGCTGTATATTGTCACCCTGCTTATTTAACTTCTATGCAGAGTACATCATGAGAAATGCTGGACTGGAAGAAGCACAAGCTGGAATCAAGATTGCCAGGAGAAATATCCATAACCTCAGATATGGAGACGATACCACCCTTATGGCAGAAAGTGAAGAGGAAGGAACTTAAAAGCCTCTTGATGAAAGTGAAAGATGAAAGAGAAAAAGTTGGCTTAAAGCTCAACATTCAGAAAATGAAGATCATGGCATCCGGTCCCATCATTTCATGGGAAATAGATGGGGAAACAGTGTCAGACTGTATTTGGGCCGAGGGGGAGGGGCCTCCAAAATCACTGCAGATGGTGACTGCAGCCATGAAACTAAAAGATGCTTACTCCTTGGAAGAAAAGTTATGACCAACCTAAACAGCATATTGAAAAGCAGACATTACTTTGCCGACTAAGGTCTGTCTAGTCAAGGCTACGGTTTTTCCAGTTGTCATGTATGGATGTGAGAGTTGTACTGTGAAGAAGGCTGAGCGCTGAAGAATTGATGCTTTTGAACTGTGGTGTTAGAGAAGACTCTTGAGAGTCCCTTAGACTGCAAGGAGATCCAACCAGTCCATTCTGAAGATCAACCCTAGGATTTCTTTGGAAGCAATGAAGCTAAAACTGAAACTGCAGTACTCTGGCCACCTCATAAGAAGAGTTGACTCACTGGAAAAGACTCTGATGCTGGGAGGGATTGGGGGCAGAAGGAAAAGGGGAGGACAGAGGATGAGATGGCTGGATGACATGACTGACTCGATGGACATGAGTCTGAGTGAACTCCAGAAGTTGGTGATGGACAGGCAGGCCTGGCGTGCTGCAATTCATGGGGTCGCAAAGAGTCAGACACGACTGAGCAACTGAACTGAACTGAACTGAATCACAGTACACTGATAATTCTATGTCTTTCTTTTCAACTTCATATCAGACCACAAACATTTGAATGTTTTGACATAATTTCCATGTCAGTGAGTTTGAAAAGCTGCACATTATCCCATTTGATATACCATCATCTACTTAACCATAATCCTAATGTTGACAAATATATATAAATAAATATTGGTCATTAGTCTGTTCCCAATTATAACTTGTTCTTCCTCTGTATAGTGCTGTAATAGGTACAGGAATATGCTTTTGCTTAATTATTTCTTTAGGGTACCTTTCCAGGAATGAAGCCACTGAGAGTATGCAAACATTTTTACTAATTTTGATTGATACTGTTGAGTTGATTTCCCAATGAGTCACCCCAGGGTGGCAAACTCTGGCCTGTGGGCCAAGTGACATTTGGATGGAATACAGCCATGCTCGTCCATTTCCATACGCCTGTGGCTGCTTTCACATCAGGACAGAATTGAGGGGTTCCAACCATGACCAAATAACTGACAAAGTGTAAACCTGTTATGAACTGTCCCTCTACAAAAAAAAGCTTGCCAACTCCTAGGTTATCCTTAATGCACGTTCCCATACCACCCTGCATGTGGTACCACGTTCTAATGGAAATGAATTGTGTAGGGTCTGATGTGCTCTTCCACAACATATGTGTAGTAGATAGATGTGTGTGGTAGAAATTGCAAGCTGGCCACCAACACCCTCTCTCTCCTCTTCACGGTGATATAGTGGTGGGATGTGGCTCTCCAGCTAAACCCACTCCCCCAGCCTCTGCAGCTAGTTGTGGTCCTGTGACTAGGTCCAACCCAGGGGGGTGGGAGTGGAAGTAACATCAACCATCTTTGGTTTACTTCCCTAAAAGGAAACCTCTAGACCTGGACTTCCATTCTTAATTTCTATCTCATTTGGACTATTGCTTTCTTGAGTCTCTATACAACAGTAACTATTCTTACCCTAATTCATGCAAAAAACTGGTACCAGAAGTGGGATGTTGTCATAATAAAAGCTAAAATTAGTGGCCAAGCTGTGATGAAGAAGAAACAGATATAATTGCCATGAAAGTTGGTGATCCTAGTTAGGGTATGGACAAACATTTGGTAAAACTTTTGCCTGTGGTAACTTTCAAAGCATGCCACATATCAGGAGCCTAAAGGAAGAAATTGGGGAAAACAGACTGTGACTGGATGGTAACTGCTCTTTGGTACATCTAGCTACTTATTGTAAGAAAGGGAAGAATTGCCCGGTTTGCAAGCAAAAAGGGAAGAGACAAGAATCGAGATTGGGTCCCAGAGCATTAGGAAAGCTTCTGTACCACTAAAGAATGGACGATGGGCAGGCTGTGCTCCAAGTCATTCTCAGAGACATCTGTAAACTGATGAATGGACCTCATTCCACAGCAAAGATTTATCTAAAGGTATTGCCTTCCCACTCATCTGCTATTCCAGATGGCCTCAAGGTAGCCTCCATAAGTTAAGAAAGATTAGCTGGGACTTCCCTGGTGGTCCAATGGTTAAGAATCTGCCTTGCAATACAGAGGACACAGGTTCGCTCCCTGGTCAGGGAACTAAGATCCCACATGCTGCAGGACAACTAAGCCCACATGCCTCAACTAGAGAGTCTATGGGCCACAATGAAGAGCCTGCATGATGCAAAGAACATTCCATGTGCTACAGCTAAGACCCAAGAGAGCCAAGTATGGAAATAATTAGAAAAAGAAAGGAAAGGTTAGGTAAGAAAGGAAAGAAGTAAGGCAGTCTTAAGAGCTACCTAAGAAAGAAACTTGGATGAGATTACTGGCACATGGGAGTGCTTAGGAGACACAGATCAGAAGCTATTACATTTTTGGAGGCCTTGAATTGGGAAAAGGAAGTGCTGGTCTAACCTGAAAACATCTGCATCTATTGAACCTTGAAGAACCCTCAAGACACCTAAGCAGCAGTAAGCACAACTGTTCGAGGAAGCGGCGTTCCAAGGCCACTTCAGATGTGAAGATGTGGAAGCTATGAAAGACGTCTGAGAAGACAAATCTAGGGACCCACAGGATAAAGGACAAGAGCTAGGCTTCTCACACCTTCCAGGGAATAGAACCAGGGTCTAATCTTCTTTCATTGACTCAATAGGGGGTCCGGCAGAATCCATCATTTCTTTGGACAAGTGTGTGCATGCTCAGTCACTAAGTCATGTCTGACTCTTCACGACCCTCATGGACCGTAGCCCTCCAGGCTCTTCAGTCCATGGGGATTCTCCAGGCAATAATACTGGAGTGGGTTGTCATTTCCTTCTCCAGGGGATCTTCCAAACCCAGGGAGCAAACCCACGTCTCCTGCATTGGCAGGTGGTTCTTTACCATTGAGCCACCAGGGAATCCCAGCAATCACTAAGGATTATAAAATAGGTATGTCTTCCAAGGGGGAAGAAGCGGGTTCAGAAGAATTAGGAGATAGGGACTGATACATACACACTATTGATACTACGTATAAAATAGAGAACTAATGAGAACATACTGTATAGCAAAGGGAACTCTAATTCACTGTGGTGACCTGAATGGGAAGAGAGTTCAAAAGGGAGGGGATATATGTATATATATGGCTGACTCACTTTGCTATACCATAGAAACTAATACAACATTGAAAAGCAACTATACTTCAATAAAATCAGTTTTAAAAATTAAAAAATAAAATAGGTGTATCTTAAATTCCAAATAATGTTGGAAAACAAGAAGGACCATAAATTATGAAAACAATAAGGAATATATGAAAGATGGAAATCAAGCAGCTGGAGAAAATAAACCTCAAAATGGTCCCCAAAAAGAGATGCAACAAAAGTGGGTTTGGAGGGTGCCCCTAACTCAAAGTAAGTAGATTTGGGAGCTGGAGGACTAGTTGGCATTCTGGGAAAAAAGTGGCCCGATGACTCCTCCCACCCTGGCCTTGACCAAGTACCTGGGAGACCAGGCATCTGCCTCCAGGAGGAGTACTGAGTGCAGGAACCTGAAACAGTGCCGTGAGGGAGGCAGCCAGCCAGAAAACTAGAAACCACTGCACCTCACTCAGCAAAGCAAAGCCGTAATCCCTCAAAACCATAGGAAGTGGGCAGCAGTAACAGACACAGCACCCCAGGCAAACTGACATGGAATCTCAAATGAGAAGTTGCACACAGAGCAAAGAATTGTTTATCCATTAGTACTTGGCAAAAATTGAAGTCTAATGACACAGGCAACGGGAAGCAGGTATTGCTATATTAATAGTAGTGTACCTGTTTTAGCAGGTAATTTGGCAGTATCAATGGTCTCTTAAATGCATTCACTCTAACTCAGCAATTTCATTTCCAAGAAGGACTTGCCCATCAGCATGTAGAGGCAGATAAAGGACATTCCTTTTAGAAAATAACTGGAAGCAACCTTAATGTCTATTAATAGGGGAAATGGAATCTATAATGGAAAACTATGAAGCCATTAAAAAATAATAGAATAACACATACAAAATGGAATATTACTCAGCCATAAAAAGAACAAAATAATGGCATTTGCAGCAACATGGATGGACCTAGATTGTCATACTCAGTGAAGTAAGTCAGACAAAGAAAGACAGTCAGACATATATATACATAAGTGATATAAGTAATAGAAATATGGTAGAAATGAACTTATTTACAAAATAGGAGTAGAATCACAAATACAGAAAACAAACTTGTGGTTACCAGGGAAGAAGGGGAAGGAGGGATCAACTGGGAGATTGGCATTGACATATACACACTACTATATATAAAATAGATAGCTAATAAGCACCTATTGTATAGCACAGGGAACTCTACTCAACAATCTGTAATGACTTATATGGGAAAAGAATCTTAAAAAAGAATGAATGCGTGCATATGTACAACTGATTCACTTTGCTGTACACCTAAAACTAACACATTTTAAATCAACTGTACTGCAATAATTAAAAAAAAAAAACAGTGGGATAGATCCATATGCATGATGTGGGAATAACTCCAAGAAACAATGGTACATTGACAAATGCTAAGCATAGCACAATACCTCTAGTACAAGATCTTGTATTTGAAAAACAATGAAGGGTTTAAAGCAGTAAGTATATAGTATATCTATGCACATAAATAGATATGACAGTGTTCATACCGAATTTTTAACACTGGCAACATCTAGGAAGGGCCCTGGGGTCAAGTGAGTGATCACAAGAAACTAAAGTATGACTTACATCACCTGAATGTTATTTTTCTCAGTTCAACCATTTTCTTTAGGCGTATATTTGTGCCATTTGTCTAATTAAAAAATAATGATGCAACACTTATGATGGTGCCTACCACATAGCAGGTCCTCAGCCAATGCTGATTCAAATTTTTTCTTAAATTAGGAAAATATTTTACAAGACTTAAAAATTTAAATATAGAGGATAATGCAGCATGATGGTTCTATGGCCAAGGTTTGACACACAAGAAGGCGGTAGGTATAGATATCATAGACAGTGCCTGATAAACTATGGACAGAGGTTCATGACATTGTACAGGAGACAGGGATCAAGAACATCCCCAAGAAAAAGAAATGCAAAAAAGCAAAATGGCTGTCTGAGAAGCCCTTACAGATAGCTGTGAACAGAAGAGAAGCAAAAAGCAAAGGGGAAAAGGAAAAATATACCCATTTGAATGCAGAGTTCCAAAGAATAGCAAGGAGAGAAAAGAAAGCCTTCTTCAGCAATCATTGCAAAGAAACAGAGGAAAACAATAGAACGGGAAAGGCTAGAGATCTCTTCAAGAACATTAGAGATACCAAGGAACATTTCATGCAAAGATGGATTCAATAAAGGACAGAAATAACATGGACCAAAGAGAAGCAGAAGAGATTAAGAAGAGGTGGCAAGAATACACAAAAGAACTGTACAAAAAAAGATCTTCATGACCCAGATAATCATGATTGTATGATCACTCATCTTGGGCCAGACATCCTGGAATGTGAACTCAAGTGGCCCTTAGGAAGCAACACTAAGAACAAAGCTAGTAGAGGTGATGAAATTCCAGTTGCGCTGTTTCAAATCCTAAAAGATGATGCCATGAAAGTGCTGCACTCAATATGCCAGCAAATTTGGAAACTCAGCAGTGGACACAGGACTGGAAAAGGTCAGTTTTCATTCCAATTCCAAAGAAAGGCAATGCCAAAGAATGCTCAAACTACTGCACAATTGCAGTCATCTCACACACTAGCAAAGTAATGCTCAAAATTCTCCAAGCCAGGCTTCAGCAATATATGAACCGTGAACTTCCAGATGTTTAAGATGGTTTTAGAAAAGACAGAGGAACCAGTGATCAAACTGCCAACATCTGCTGGATCATGGAAAAAGCAAGAGAGTTCCAGAAAAACATCTATTTCTGCTTTATTGACTATGCCAAAGACTTTGACTGTGTGGATCACAATAAACTGTGGAAAATTCTGAAAGAGATGGGAATACCAGACCACCTGACCTGCCTCTTGAGAAACCTGTATGCAGGTCAGGAAGCAACAGTTAGAACTGGACATGGAACAACAGACTGGTTCCAAATAGGAAAAGGAGTACGTCAAGGCTGTATATTGTCACCCTGCTTATTTAACTTATATTCAGAGTACATCATGAGAAATGCTGGGCTGGAAGAAGCACAGCACATGCTGGAATCAAGATTGCCAGGAGAAGTATCAATAACCTCAGAAATGCAGATGACACCACCCTTATGGCAGAAAGTGAAGAAGACCTAAAGAGCCTCTTGATGAAAGTGAAAGAGGAGAGTCAAAAAGTTGGCTTGAAGTTCAACATTCAGAAAACTAATATCATAGCATCTGGTCCCATCACTTCATGGGAAATAGATGGGGAAACAGTGGAAACAGTGGCAGACTTTATTTTGGGGGGCTCCAAAATCACTGCAGATGGTGAATGCAGACATGAAATTAAAAGACTCTTACTCCTTGGAAGGAAAGTTACGACCAACCTAGATAGCATATTGAAAAGCAAGAGGCATTACTTTGCCAAGAAAGGTCCATCTAGTCAAGGCTATGGTTTTTCCAGTGGTCATGTATGGATGTGAGAGTTGGACTATAAAGAAAGCTGAGCACCAAAGAATTGATGCTTTTGAACTGTGGTATTGGAGAAGACTCTTGAGAGTCCCTTGGACTGCAAGGAGATCCAACCAGTCCATCCTAAAGGAGATCAGTGCTGGGTGTTCATTGGAAGGACTGATGTGGAAGCTGAAACTCCAATACTTTGGCCACCTGATGCGAAGAGCTAAGTCATTTGAAAAGGCTGGGAAAGATTGAGGGCAGGAGGAGAGGGTGTCAACAGAGGATGAGATGGCTGGATGGCATCATTGACTCAATGGACATGAGTTTGGGTAAACTCCGGGAGCTGGTGATGGACAGGGAGGCCTGGCGTACTGCAGTTCATGGAGTCAAACACGACTGAGCGACTGAACTGAACTGAAGGTGGTGGAATTCATCCTTGATGTAAGTACTCAATACAAGGAAGCAGGAAAGAGTGCATTACTAAGAGGGAAAGGGAATTCACCAAATAACCTAAGAGAGAAATTCAGGACCTCAGGGCAGCCACACAGAATATAGCAATGAACAAGCACTTTCAGGGGAGCCTTGCGGGAGGGTGGGCGGTACCCACAGAACGGTCAGCTTACCTGTTGTCTTTGCTGAGGAGGCAGTGGACACCCCATTGAGCTCGCTGGGACTCCTTTTTATGGGCCGTGGCTTGTATTCTCGCTTGGGGACGTTGGAGGCAGCCGATATCCTGTGATACACATTTTAAGATCAGTCAGACATCTGATGAAAAATTCAAAGCCTCCAAACCTACATTTGTTCTGCCTTGTGGACCTAAACATTTAGGTCCTAAGATGATGGTCATGAAGGGGTTGATTTTTACACATTGACCCGTGAAGAGCCCAAAGTGATGGCTTTGATATCCCAAATGTAGTTTTTTGGCTATATGCAGACATACCTCATTTTATTGCACTTTGCAGATATCTGCTTTAAAAAAAAAAAAGAAAGAAGGAAGGAAACAACTGAAGGTTTGTGGCAACTCTTTGTACAGCAAGTCTCTGGGTGCCATTTTTCAAGAACATTTTCTCACTTTGCATCTCTGTATCTCATTTGATAATTCCCCAAATATTTCAAACTGTTTCTTAGTTATTCTATCTGTTGTGGTGATCTGTAATTAGAGATCTTTGATGTTTACTGTCATAATTAATATGGGCCCCAGAAACAGTGGCATGTGAGCTGGCAAGCTTAATTGATAAATGTGTGTTCTGACTCTTCTACCTACCACCTCCAGCTGTTCCCCCATCTCTCTCCTTCTCCTCGGGCCTCCCCATTCCCTGAGACACAACAATATTGAAATTAGGCCAACTGATAACCCTATAATGGCCTCTAAGTCTTCAAGTGAAAGTCTCATATCACTCACTTTAAATCAAAAGCTAGAAATGATTAAGCTTAGTAAGGAAGGCACATTAAAAGCCAGGAGAAGTCAAAACCTAGGCTTCCTGTACCACACAGCCAAGTTGTGGATGCAAAGGAAAAATTCTTGAAGGAAAGGAAAAATGCTTCTCCAGTGAACACACAAATGATAAGAAAGGCAAACAGCCTTATTGCTGCTATGGGGAGAGTTGTAGGGGTCTGGCTGTAGCTCACTGATGACTTTGGGGGGTTCAAGATGGTGAAGGAGGTCACTGCAGATGTGGGGGAGACAGTAAGAGAACTAGAAGTGGAGCCTGAAGACGTGACCAAATTGCTGCAACCCTCTGATAAAATGTGAATGGATGAGGAGGTGCTTCCTACAGATGAGAAAAGGCAGTGGCTTCTGGAGATGGAATCTATTCCGGGTGAAGATGCTGTGAAGACTGTTGGAATGGCAACAGAGATTTAGAATATGACATGACTTAGTTGACAAAGCAGCAGCAGAGTTTGAGAGGGTTGATTTCAATTATGAAAGAGGTTCTACTGTGGGTAAAATGCTATCCAACAGCACTACCTGCTACAGAGAACTCATCTGTAAAAGCAGAGTCAACTGATGCTGCAAACTTCGTTGTCTTACTTTATGAAATTGTCACAGCCACCCCAACCTTCAGCAACAACCACCCTGATTATTGAACAGCCATCAACATTAAGGCAAGATGCTTCACCAGCAAAAAAGAGTAGGACTTGCTGAAGGCTCAGGTGATGGTTAGCATTTTTAACAATAAATATTTTTAAATTAGAGTATATATTGGGTTAGCCAAAACATTCATTTGGGTTTTTTCCATAAGGTGTTACAGAAAAACCCCCAAACAAACGTTTTGGCCAATCCAGTACATAGTGGGTTGTTTTTTTTTCCCTTAGACATAATGCCATTTCACACTTAAAAGACTACAGTTTAGCATAAACATAACTTTTATACACACTGGAAAGCCAAAATATTCATGTGACTCGCTTTACTGCAATATTCACTTTACTGTGATAGTCTGGAACCAAATTCTCAGTATCTCCAAGGTATGACTGTATCTGTAAAGTATTTTCTCTCATAAAGTCTCTGAGGCATCTAGCAAGTACCAGGGATGAACTGGGCACTCAACAATGTTCACTTCCTTCTCTTTTTCCTCTTATAAAGATAGAGTTATGAAAAGACACACATATGAGCAGGAGAGGAACTACCTGCCTTCGAAAGTGGATGATTCAGAGACTGGACACACCCTGTGTCTTCCTTTTATAATTACTGCATTGATTTAAGCCAAAATCCCTCCAAATTTACTCATTATGATAATCCCATATGAAACAATTATCTGTTCTCAAATTTGGTCAAAAAATAGGGTAGTATTTCAGCCCAGTATTTCAATTAATAGGGTTACTAGGCACGATACCTATATCACTGATTTTCAGAAAAGTAGACAATACGCTCATCAGTAGAGTCATAAGGAACACAGCACTCTTTCTTTGACCACTGGGGGGCATTTTTGGCTCTTTCAGTATCAGAGTCAATATTATAAACATGCCCTGATATTGCTGCTGGGGAAGTAAAAATACATCTTGTTCAAGATAATTACAACTATCTGGTGGGCTTCCCCAGTGGGCCAGTGGTAAAGAATCTGCCTGCCAATGCAGGAGATGCAGTTTGACCCCTAGGTCAGGAAGATCCCTTGGAGTAGGAAATGGCAAGCAACTCCAGTACTCTTGCTGAGAAAATCCCATGGACAGAGAAGCCTGGCAGGCTACACTCCATGGGGTCACATGAGTGACTAAGCACACACACAAGAATCTACTGTCTAGCACAGGACCCTACTCAATACTCTGTAATGGCCTACACAAGAAAATAATCTAAAAAACGAGGGGAAAGTGTTAGTAGCTCAGTTGTACCCAACTCTTTGCAACCCCGTGGACTGTAGCCCACCAGGCTCCTCTGTCCATGGAATTCTCCAGGCAAGAATACTGGAGTGGGTAGCCATTCCCTTCTCCGGAGGATCTTCCCAACTCAGGGATGTATGTATATGTATAACTGATTCACTTTGCTATATACTTGAAACAATTAATAATACAGCTAAACTTTCATCATGTCAGCAATGAAGACAGGACCACTCTGAAAGGGCTGAACTCCAAGGCAAGTGTGCAACCTGGGTTGCCCTAAACACAGGTCATGGAACAAGGGACTTGAGCGAAACGAGAAAGCAGAAAAGCTGCCAGACCTCCTTTCCAGGTTCTGTCCTATTGGACAAAGTCATATGGTTATTATCTCAGCACAGTCCACACCCAACCATGAAAGCCAGTGGAAGAAAATTCAACACAGGAACGGGGCAATGGGAAGGGGAAACTGGAGAGAAAGAGAGAGAGATGGATTTCTGACTTCAACCCTGCAGCCCTCGTCTGGTAGTCAATGGGGAGGCACTTACCTCATCTGTAGCTTGCTCTGCAGCTCCTGCAGAATCTCTGTGGACTGTCTGTGATAATCTAAAGCGGCCTCGACAAACACGGCCAACTGGCTGACTTGTTCTACCTGCGGCACAAGTGGAAAATGACTCCGTGGAGGCCAGCACCTGGGTCATGTTCAAACAGAGGAGAGACTGGCGACCCAGACCCAGCTTTTCAGGGAAGACCCCCACCCCACCACCACCACCACCCCTGTCTGCCTGGGCTCTGGTCGATCTCGTTTCATTTCATCTCAAAGTAATAATCACACAGGTCATGGTAGAGAGCTAGACACGCTGGAGAAACATGTTCAAATCTAGTTTTGATTATGAAGTTGCTTTAACTCAATAAAAAACAGTCTGTTTTTCCAATTAGATGATATTCTCGGGAGATGTGTATGCTATAAAGCTCATGGATCTGAAAAAGGAGAGATAAAGCTTTTCCAATGACAACTCAAGCCAACATTTAGTAAATGAATTTGCTTCCTTAGTGAAGTGTCTTTACGGGCAACTCTGAGCTAAGTCACATCAAGAAGTAAGTAAATTAAGCTGTTTTCAGGCTTCCCAGGTGGCGCAGTGGTAAAGAATCTGCCTGTCAATGCAGGAGACACAGGAGATGCAGGTTCAATTCCTGGGTTAGGAAGATCTTCTGGAGGAGGAAATGGCAACCCACTCCAGCATTCTTGCCTAGAGAATCCCCATGGACAGAGGAGTCTGGTGGGCTATAGTCCATGGGGTCGCAAAGAGTCAGACACGACAAGCAACTGAGCAGCACACAAGCTGCTTTCAGATAAGAAAAGAAGCCAGGGAGCAGGCCGTGCCCCAGGGCAAAGATATGCCAGCCCCCATATGTATTTATTGCCATCAGCACAAAATAATTTCCCTGAAATAAACAACCCAAAGGAATGAACTAGGAAGACTCTGGTATCTCTGTTTCCCATGAACCAAGACATTCATGAAATTTGAGACCAAATTACAGGGGATGAACAAAAAATCAAAAAGTTATGTTCTACAGAGAGCCCCAAAGACACGGGGATGCAAAATCTGAGGAAGAGACATCTCCAGTGGAGTATCAGAGCTCTGCCCCCAGCTTCCCTATATGTCTGGGGGGCTGCAACAGAAAGGAGGGATGAATGGAGCTGATTTCCACAAGCCTCAGAGGAGGGACCACTGGGTGGAGGTGATGGGAAGGCAAAGGGTTCCAAGAGTGAATGCCATGAACTCCAGAACCAGACAAAGCACAAACCAAAATCAATCCCCCTCTTTCCTAAACTTCCCCAAAGTGTATACCTCATCTTCTTACTTCATGTCTAAGTAACTTAGGGGGAAGTCTGCCTTCTTAGTCCCTCCTACACATTCACCCTGCAAAACCAATCATGGGCTCCTTTGCCTTCAAAGACCCAAGCTATTTTCATTTTCAATTATTGACTGTGCTTTGTCTGTCGACACTTTAATTCTCCTTGCCCACGCACGCCATTTTAAACACAGGCTCACTGTTCACGTGAGATCTACATGGACACCCGCTTGGGTCATTCTGTGATCCGCGTCTGCACAATGAAATCCCCTCATATCACATTTACATAACCACACTCTGAGGCTGGAAAAGCAACAAGCCTAAGCCTGAAATTTCCGAAAACCCAATAAACAAAACAAAGACAGCCTGGCCCCTGCAAAATTCTAAGGACTTAAGTTTCACTTCTTTGGCCTTTACACACACTTTTAAAGAAGTCCAGCACCATGGTCTGTCTAACAGGATCACAGCAGAGTCTGCTTCAGATTCCGTACAGTGCCAGAACTGTGGCTGGTTAACAACCCCACCACACTCCTCTGTCTTTAGTAAGGTTAATTTATATATATACACACACATATTTTAAAAAATGGGGTCGCAAAGAGTCAGACACGACAAGCAACTGAGCAGCACACAAGCTGCTTTCAGATAAGAAAAGAAGCCAGGGAGCAGGCCGTGCCCCAGGGCAAAGATATGCCAGCCCCCATATGTATTTATTGCCATCAGCACAAAATAATTTCCCTGAAATAAACAACCCAAAGGAATGAACTAGGAAGACTCTGGTATCTCTGTTTCCCATGAACCAAGACATTCATGAAATTTGAGACCAAATTACAGGGGATGAACAAAAAATCAAAAAGTTATGTTCTACAGAGAGCCCCAAAGACACGGGGATGCAAAATCTGAGGAAGAGACATCTCCAGTGGAGTATCAGAGCTCTGCCCCCAGCTTCCCTATATGTCTGGGGGGCTGCAACAGAAAGGAGGGATGAATGGAGCTGATTTCCACAAGCCTCAGAGGAGGGACCACTGGGTGGAGGTGATGGGAAGGCAAAGGGTTCCAAGAGTGAATGCCATGAACTCCAGAACCAGACAAAGCACAAACCAAAATCAATCCCCCTCTTTCCTAAACTTCCCCAAAGTGTATACCTCATCTTCTTACTTCATGTCTAAGTAACTTAGGGGGAAGTCTGCCTTCTTAGTCCCTCCTACACATTCACCCTGCAAAACCAATCATGGGCTCCTTTGCCTTCAAAGACCCAAGCTATTTTCATTTTCAATTATTGACTGTGCTTTGTCTGTCGACACTTTAATTCTCCTTGCCCACGCACGCCATTTTAAACACAGGCTCACTGTTCACGTGAGATCTACATGGACACCCGCTTGGGTCATTCTGTGATCCGCGTCTGCACAATGAAATCCCCTCATATCACATTTACATAACCACACTCTGAGGCTGGAAAAGCAACAAGCCTAAGCCTGAAATTTCCGAAAACCCAATAAACAAAACAAAGACAGCCTGGCCCCTGCAAAATTCTAAGACTTAAGTTTCACTTCTTTGGCCTTTACACACACTTTTAAAGAAGTCCAGCACCATGGTCTGTCTAACAGGATCACAGCAGAGTCTGCTTCAGATTCCGTACAGTGCCAGAACTGTGGCTGGTTAACAACCCCACCACACTCCTCTGTCTTTAGTAAGGTTAATTTATATATATACACACACATATTTTAAAAATTTTTTATTTACTTTTGGCTCTGCTGGGTCTTCACTGCTGCACAGGCTCTTCTCTAGTTGTGGCAAGTAAGGGCTACTCTCTAGTTGCGATACATAGCCTTCTCATTGTGGTGGTTTCTCTTGTTGTGGAGCATGGGCTCAGTTGCTCCACGACATGTGAGATCTTCACGGATCAGCGGTTGAACCCATGTCTCCTGCACTGACAGGTGGATTCTTTACCACTGAGCCACCAGAGAAGCCCAACTTTTTTTTTTTAAGAGAGTGTATTTTTTTCTATGTGAACCATGCTTAAATTCTTTATTGAATTTGTTAAAATATTGCTTCTGTTTTATGAGTGTTGGTTTTTTTTGTTTGTTTGGTTTGGTTTTTGTTTTTTTGTAGCCACAAGGCATGTAGGCTCCTAGTTCCCTGACCAGGGATTGAACCCGCACCATCTGCATTGGAAGGTAAAGTCTTAACCATTGGACCACCAGGGAAGCCCCAAAAGTCATTTTCTAGGGGCATGTGACTAAGCAGAAGGAAAAGAAAAACCATATAAAAGGTCTTTCACTTGTTGTTGGATGTTTCTTTCTACTAGTGCAATACTTCCTAGATGTCTTCTTCCACATGTCACAAGTCCCTTGATATGTCAATAAAATAATAGTTATAAATTCCCTAATGGCTTAGCAGGTAAAGAAACCGCCTGCCATACAGGAGACACAGGAGACTCAAGTGACTCAGGTTCGATTCCTGGGTCAGGAAGATCCCCTGGAGGAGGAAATGGGAAGGCACTTCAGTATTCTTGCCTGGAAAATCCCATGGATAGAGGAGCCTGGCAGGCTACAGTCCAAAGGGTTGCAAAAAGTTGGACACAACTGAGCACACACTCATTCATCCAATAGTAATAATAGTGGTGTGGAAGAGTTACATGATCAAATAACTGAAAAACTGCCTTATATAGTCTCTCTTAGGACTCTCTTAGAGATTAGTTTTTCCTATATTCATATAATCTGAAAAGCCTTGTGATAAAGAAAACCTATTTAGTTTTGGTTAACCCAGGATTTCCCAAACTTATTTGACCGTGAAGACATTATTGACAAAACACAAATTACATCCTGTGGAATAAATTTTGAGAAATTCCACTCTAGATCAATGAAAAGCACCCAGGAATCTGGAATTTAGTCAGTCCACTTGTCCTGGAAGCCCATGGACGGGGAGGGTTCCCAGGCTGGGCGTTTGTATCAACAGAGCATAGAGAATACTGCAGATGCCTGCCTTCATGGAGCTGGGGAAATGGCATCTTCTGTGTGGTTTTCTGGCTCATGCCAAAGTCAAAGACCTACATTCCATTATGTCAAGTCATGAGGAATAAACCTCTCTGCAAAGACAGAAGAGGAGCATGTAACAGATTTCGAGGTGATTCAGCATTCCCAAGAAAATGGCAGTGAGGGGACTTCCCTGGTGGTCCAGTGGCTAAGACTCCCCACTCCAAATGCAGGGGCCTGGGTTCCATCCCTGGCTGGGAAACTAGATCCCACGTGCCACAACTAAGAGTTCACATGCCTCCACAAAACATTCTGAGCTCTATCACTAAGACCCAGCACAGCCGAAAACATTAAAATAATTGAAAAAAAAAT
Source organism: Madoqua kirkii (assembly GCA_006408675.1). NCBI lineage: Eukaryota > Metazoa > Chordata > Mammalia > Artiodactyla > Bovidae > Madoqua > Madoqua kirkii. The sequence continues at coordinate 30,482 of SJYC01002056.1, forward strand.
GGCAGTGGAGACTGGGAAACAACTTCTGAATACACTATACCCCCACCTCAGAGCTCACTGCCAGCCGTACAAGGGCCCCTTTCCTAGGGGGCGCTGCTCTGGGTGCCTTTGAGGGTACTGGCAGTGCCAGCCTGACCCAGCAAAGGAACCATCCTAGACCTGCCCCTCTGGGCTCCTGGGAAAGCTCAGGGCCCCAAACGCCTCCTGCTTGCACTTGCGTATAGAATAAGGAAGCTACTCAGCCCCCAGCCAGAGGTGAAGTAATGCTCGATGTCTCCAGTCCCGCTCTAACTGACAAGTCCCCCAGGGACAACAGTGGGGGGCCAAAGGGGACTCTTCTCTGATTCTCGCATTCCCAACTCTGCCCCAAATGGGCAGGAAAACAGAGGCCACTTTCCCTTAGGAGCGTTGGTGTGAACCACTCAGGTCCTTCTCACCACCCCTTCCTTCTTTCCACACCAGAGGAGGAGGAGGTCTGTTTGATTGATGAGATCAGGGCGAATGGACCCTGCACTGGAAAGGCAAGAGGGTCTTGGCCCAGGAGGTCTGTTTTCTTGAAGAGAGTGGGTTTGTGAAGTGACTTTTCTGCTCGGCCCACCCACTCCCCGAGGGTGGCTCTACAGGCTAGACCAGGCCTGGGGGAGGCAGCTGGAGCCCGACGTGGGCACAGGCCCAAGCCGCCCACATGATTTTCCAGACGGTCCTGTCCTCCAGGCAGGGGGCTGGTTTGTCGTCCTTGTATACCTGTCCCCCTACCTCTCAGTGGGGAAACCCCTACAAATGGCCCGTTGGCCAGAGAATCAAGGGGAACTGGAGAACATTTTCCAGACCTTTCCTCCTCAAAAAGACTTCCAGACCACCTGGATGTGGCCAGACACTGTTGTGGGAAAAGACAAGGCTGTCCCTTTCTGGGTCTAACTGCGGTTGCCACAAGAAGAGGATGAAGGCAGTCTTCCGGAGCTTCTACAATAACTTGTGAGTCTTCTCGACTGTAAACCTGGGAGGGGCAAAGTTAAGAGCAGCCTCCCTCTCCTGAGTCACTTCGTAAATGGTAGCTCTCGTCACTGTCATCACCACCACCACCATCGGTCTCCTTAGCACTGTCATTATCTCGAGAATCAGCAACCACAGCACAGATGGGTAAGGACCACTGTGGCTAAAAACAGCACAAGGAAAGGTGGGAAGAGAAAGAGAAGGACTCTAGTACCAAGGAAGCCTGCAAAGGCCGTCACCCTTTCCTTATTTTGATCTCTTCCCATCTCAATGGTCGATTTCCATGGAGATGTGAACCCAAGTCCTAAAATGAGGGAGCAGACCATGCTCCTCAGAGCTGAATGAAACCACCCCACCTTTACCTGCTAAAGGAAACTTTAGGGGGAACCCTGAAATTCATGCCTCTGCAAGGCCTGAGTTACAAACTAGCCTCTCTCGGGGTAGCATGGGAAGGGGTTAACTCATTTGAAACAAGCAGAATACTGTCCCTGTCAACAAATGGACAAATGACTGAGCTTTTATAAGGAAGGGATTATTTCTGATTTTGATTGATACTAGAAGGAAAACTGAGGTCTCTTGGGTCAACCACCAAGATAGAGAAACTGATTCAGGCCTCCCTAATGGAGTACTTTGCAATAGCTTATCACAGATCATGAATGAAGGTCACAACAAAGCACACGGGTTAGATAGCATGTTTGCCTCAGAGTTTAAATTCATCTCTAAAGGGCACAGAGCTGGAGGGGCGATCTTTACTACAGCCCAGTAAGGAATGCAGGCATCTGATGTCTCTCAAAACACTCTCTAAATACTTCATTTTTGAATCAATATGGCAACCCAAGACAAAACTAAACCAAATGGCCTATGGTTTGGGGATAATTTCAAGGAAATTTGTATTTTTAAGGGAAAGCAAACAACAAGGGAAAACTGTTATACAGCTTCTCATTTTTCATAAAGTGTAAAAAAGAAAATGATCTGATAAAATATTTAAAAGGAGAAACATAATAGAATGTGCTTCTCGGCACTGGGGTCTAATGGACATGGGAATTTCAAATTGTTTCCTCTAGGATTAATGTCTTGTCAACAATGAACATGATCTTCCCTTGACATCACCATGGCAGATAAAAGGTGCTCAGGACACGGGGTTTGACTTGACTCAAAGATGCAAGACCTCAATGTACCTTTTAATAAATTATTGTAAATAGAACATAGTTTTGCAGATATATAAATCCTCTGACTTGTTCCAACAGGTTGGAAAGTTCAACAGATAGATCCAAAGTAATGCTGGGCTGAGGTAGCTCATGGCCTCACCAAGGCCAGACTTAGGGCAGGAAATCCAAAGGGAGGGAGGTGGCCAAGTGTTCTTGAAAAATGCCAAATGACCTCTCATTGCCAAGGCAAAGAAGAGTGGCTTTCAACCTTCATGGTGTCCACTTGGGGGTTACCACCCTGTTTAGTTTCATTTCCACCTGGCCTTCCCACATAGAAAAGCATGTGCCTACAATGCAAGAGACACAGGAGACTCGGGTTCGATCTCGGGGTCAGGAAGATCCCGTGGAGAAGGGAATGGCCACCCACTCCAGTATTCTTGCCTGGGAAGTCCCATGGATGGAGGAACTGGTGGGCTACAGTCCATGGACAGCAAAGAGCTGGAAACAACTGATCACAAACACAAAATCTAACTTTACTTGCACAAATAAAATAAGAGCCAGTGGCAAGAATCACAGTACAAGAGAATGTTAGCATTTCTGAGGGATCTGTGTCAAGACTTTCACAATCCCCAAGTTCACAGGTACTACAAAGGTACAGCTGGCCATGCTTTCATATCCTGAACGTTCACCGTGACAAACAAAGGCATCGGAGAGCTGGATGATGAGTGAGGCTTCTCAGGAGCTAAGGAAGCTGCTCCTCCTCAAATGTCTGCCTCACAGAGCACATTTCAGTTTTAGCAAGACCGCAAATTACCATATTCTTGGGCTTTCCTTTCACCTGCAAAACCACCAATAGTATAGCCTCAAATAGCACAATGGCAGGTCTACTGTGCTTCACCCAAGATAATCCCGCCTCCCAGGGCGAGCTAAGCACGTCTCTGAGGCAATCCCAGGATAAACAGGACCCTCTCCAGATCTGAGATTTGAGTCAGGACTTGCTGGATGTCCGAAGCTATTTCCGAGGCAGGAGATAATGGTTACGGAAAATTCCAGAAACTTGTAACAACTAAGGCTCCCGAGTTCCTCAACATGCTGACCCTCATCATACAGTCAATGTTTTCATTCACATTAAAGTCTCCTGGTTGGTGTAAATACTTACATCATTTTCTAAAAAATTAAACATGCTTCTTTCAGCCAACTCCTTTGACTCTTCAAATTTTTCTACTGCTTGTCTGACTTCTTCATCTGGTATCTTACCTACTCGCTTCTTTTTATAATCGTAATCCAAGCGGCGGCCTTCCAGCTTTTTCAGGTGGTGCTAAGAGACAAAGGAGTCCTTCAAAGAACTATTACACTCAAACACAACACAAACAAATTGTTGGCATTTCTAGGAAAATAGTCGTTGCTTTTTCTCAGCATAAATTCTAGGGGGCAAGACCCCACATGATACTTCTTTTGCATGCACTCAGCATCTATTAGCAGCTCTTTTATTGCTGGTCAACAAGGAATATTTGTGGAATGATTGAATGGGTAGATGGATGGATGGAAGATAAACTGAATGAGTGTCTATATGGAACATAAAGATGCAGTATCAGTTTTTAGATTAATTTTCCAAGGTTCTCTATAGAACCCTTCAGTTAAGTTCCATTAATTTCCAGGTAACTTCCAACCAAATTAACTATACTCCCAAAAATGTATGTTTCTTTCGACAACTCCTCACTAAGAAGTAGAGTATAAAGCACAAATTTCTAGCACCTTGAATACTTAGGGATCTTCCATAAATTTCCCAAATAATTACAAAATAAGTTGAATAAATGCTATTGATGAATGTAATACCCACAGAGGACCGAAAGTATGGTCTCTTTAACAAAGTAGAACAATTACTAATATTAGAGGTGTCCATTCGTGGAGTCCAGTGCCTTCTGTGGTAGTAAGTTCCGAATTACAGTCTGTTTAAGCTGAGGGCTCTCATGTCAGAAGTACTATAGAAGGGATCACTATACAGGTCAAGGGAGTCTACAATTATAACCCCTGGGAAACAGATATTTCATATTGTAAGCATAAGTCAAAATAGACCCTCCCACTGAAGCATGTGAGCAGCTTGACTATTCTTTTTAGTGAGAAGCACTGGTTCTAACTTCCACAATGGCTGGGTGAAAAAAATATGAGACCAAAAGTCAGGACCATCTCTCTCACATGTTCTGTGACTCTGGGCAAGTCTCTAAGCCCCTCCATACCTCCACAACTATGGTTGTAAATGGGGACAACCAGGCTTAACCTGGCTACTTATGGGTGATGAAACGTCTGTAAAAGCTCTTTGACTCCAACAAGACCTTTTATAGATATGTCAGGCATATGTTAAATGAATGGGCTTTCCACTCAGGAGGTCCAAGATGCATAAAGCATAGTTGAGACTATGAAAAGCCTAATGAATATTGGACACAAGTCTTGATCATCTATAGTATTAACTGTATACAGTTTCTCCATCAAACCAGAGCTGAGTAACAAGAGTACCACTTAAAAATTATCTTTTTCATAGGAAAAAACATTTACGGCTATGTGTATTTTGAACACTTATCCCACTCTCTATTTAGGATCCACATTCATATCCAGCCACCCTACTGAACCAGGTTGAGTGGAAGAGCAATGTCATCCAGTGAAGTTTCTGCCTTTCTTCAAGGACAACAGCATAAGAAGAAAGGGCATAGTATGTATTTCCACAAAGGAGGTGTTTGGTTTAAAGGTTCTGCATTTGGGAAAGATACCTTGGTATCCCCACAGCTCATAATACCTCTTCTCTAGAATCATCTGTTCAATAATAATCTGTGAGCACAAAGGCTGTTCTAGTCATCGTGAAAAAAAGTGAACAAAACCTGACTCCTTACTCCAAAGCACTTTCTCCCAAACAACAGAAACAGAGAAGCCGTGATACTCACAGCACAAGAGCACCTGATTAGGTCCAGCAGAGAACAAGAGCTTCCCAAAGGGCAGAACATCTGAGCTGAGACCCATGAGGTGAGACGGCTTAGCCGGGAGAAGGGGGGAAAAGGAGAACGACAAAGAATAGAGAGAGAGCCCAGTGCCACGGCGACTGTACGTAATTCAGTGAGGCTGGGCAGAGTTCAAGTGGGAAGGAGCTATCAATCCCAATCAATCAATCAACAGAGAGAAGGAGGGACTGGGAATTAGGGACTAAGGTGCTGGATCTTTACTCCCAGTGGGCAGCTCCTGGGGGCTTGTCCCTTAGGAAGACCGCTCTGGCTGCAATGTGGAGACTGGACTGCAGGGGCCGAGATGTGAGGCTGCAAGTCAAGGGCTCTGTGCTGATGTGTTTAGACATTAACCAGAAGAAGTCAATAGAGAGACAGGGGAAGAAGGGAGGCTCTAGAGAGAGGATGAAGGATGTGGCAAAGGCCCTGAAGAGGTGAGGATGAAGGATTCTGGGGCCCAGTGGAGGACTGGCCTGAGGGAGCAGCTGCTGCTGCTGCTAAGTCACTTCAGTCGTGTCTGACTCTGTGCTACCCCATAGACAGCAGCCCACCAGGCTCCCCCGTCCCTGGGATTCTCGAGGCAAGAACACTGGAGTGGATTGCCATTTCCTTCTTCAGTGCATAAAAGTGAAAAGTTAAAATGAAGTTGCTCAGTCGTGTCCAGCTCTTAGCGACCTCATGGACTGCAGCCTACCAGGCTCCTCTGTCCATGGGATTTTCTAGGCAATAGTACTGGAGTGGGTTGCCATTGCCTTCTCCAAAAGAACAGACAGCAATTTCCCGGATATGGAAGAGGAAAAAGGAGGACAGTGGGAGTAAGACTCTGAGCGAGGTGCTGGGCATGAGGTAGCAGAATGTTCTGGGAGTTCCTGAATGGATGCTTTCATTTTCCGTTCAACCTCCCCAAGTTCCCCTCCATAGCCCTTGGTTTCAGTGTGAATTCTAAACATTCACAAGGGCACCCAGGACTCTCCCCTGGGAAGCTCCAGGATACAGCCCAGGAATCTGCATTTCTAACATGAGATGATGATGCCACTGCTCATCCTGGGACCACCCAGGAGAATCTCAAGGCCTGAAAAAGAAAAGGGGGGATCTCCCCAAAGTTCAGATGACTTCCAAGCTGGTCCCCGGCTACACTCAGATCACTCTTCAAGGCCCCAGGAGTTAGACTTGGGCAGCTCCTCAAGAGGATGCCCAAAGAAGGTCTCAGTGCAGGCTGTCCCTCCAGAATAGAAGTCCCTGGTAGGGTAGAAGTCTCAAGGCTGCTTTTGCACATCTGCCAAACCACCACCACTCAAGTGATGTGTGATTATTTACAGGTCCCTGAAAGCTCCTAGCTATGCTCTGGAGGGCCATTTTTAACATTTTCCAGACACAAAATTGGGCTTCCCTGGTGGCTCAGACGGTGAAGAATCTGCCTGCAGTATAGAAGACTTGGGTTCAGTCCCTGGGTTGGGAAGATCTCTGGAGAAGGGAATGGCAACCCACTCCAGTATTCTTGCCTGGAGAATCCCATGGACAGAGGAGCCTGGAGGATTATATTCCATGGGGTTGCAAAGAGTCAGACACAACTAAGAGATTCACACCAACCCTAAACACAAAATGCTGATTCCTAGATACTGATTTCCATGAGAAGTAATGAAAAATAATGATCCCATCCCTAGTGCAATGAATCGAAAGACGCAGCCTGGCTGGGAGGGGAGTTTGGGCGAGAACGGATACATGCATACGTATGGCAGAGTCCCTTTGCTGTCTACTTGAAACTATCACAATTTTGGCTATACTTCAGTATAAAATAAAACATGCTTTAAGACTAAAATAAAAAAGATTTGCGAGAGTAACACTGAAACACATACTTTACCATATGTAAAACAGATAACCAGTGGGAATTTGCTGTATGACATAGAGAACCAAAGCCAGACACTGCTTTATTATAACCTAGAGGGCTGGGATGGGGAGGGAGGTGGGATGGAGGTTCAAGAGGGAGGGGACATGTGTATACCTATGGCCAGTTCATGCTGATGGATGGAAGAAACCATCACAATATTGTAATTATCCTCTAATTTAACATAAAAGTTAAAACAATAAATAATAGATGGTGGCATTTAAAAAAAAAAAGATGCAACTAGCACCACATGATTTTGATGATCAAAAACCCAGTACAAAGTTCTGGAATCATTTTGTTATGTGAAAATGACTGTAGAAATAGGTATCTTGAGCTTGGCTTCTAGCTGGCTTCAGTAAGACACAGAATAAAGGTCTGACTGTCCTGGACTCTTTCCTGGTAAGCCAGGTTACCACAACTGAGTTATTATTTTACCACCCACAGTAAGATGATGGTTTCACTGACTTGCTATGGAAACGTTCTAATGATTTTAAACAGTATAAATATCATATTAAGTAGCAACGGGCAGATTTATAGCCTAGAAAACTTACCCCAATCTCTTTTAAATCTTTGTCTTGTAGTAACTGAAGTGGATCAATAAAAGTTTGCTTTACTTAATATCAAGAGAGTCTTTCACCTCAGCCATTAGCTTCATGGATTCACCAACTTCTATCAATGCACTGCCTTCAACAGAGAATACAAACAAAAGAGGTTCTTTAGCAGACTTTAAGTTAACAGTGAAGTGATATTTATTTAACTCCTTCCCCAAAGTCTGTGATGATCAATGATGTGAAATAAGGTCCTCAGTCTGGGACCTCTGAATCTCGACCCAGAGGGAAAAAAATGTTAAAATGAGAAAGGCTTTCTATGTTACACATTTTCCTCACTGCTTCTGCAGTTTCCACTGCAGAGAATTAAAACCGAAGCTCCGGCAGACTGAGGCACTTGCCGTATCCGCCACTAGAGGGGGTTAAAGCGCCTTGATTTTAAACTGGTGGTTTTGTGAACTGGCACCAAAGGTTCCTTAGAAACTAGAACAAAATTCCTCTTTGTAAACAATGAAAAGGATTCATTCATGGGGGCTAAGTATTAACCAATAAAGATGACAACAGAAATAAGTGAACAAATGCTCATCTCAGCTTCTGGCTTCTAGGTCTTCTTGAGGCCTTGTATTGAACACTCCCTGTATTCTTGAGATGGTTCTAAGGCTCCCAGCCCTTTCTGGTCAAAGAAAGCCTGGCGGTGTCACACACACAGCGTGGGCAGAATCTGCTCCTGCAGGGAGGTGCAGGCCAGCCACACCGGGCTTGAGCAGCCACAGGCAGCTTTAGCTGGATTGAACCCTGATATTTGGCACCAGCTAACCTGCAATAGTGTGCAAGTAGGCATTCGGGGTGGGGGCGGGGAGGAGGTGATTCTAGGTGGCCCATGGTAAAGAATCTTCCTGGCAGTGAAGGAGATGCAGGAGACTCGGGTTTGATCCCTGGGTGGGGAAGATCCCCTGGAGGAGGAAATGGCAACCCACTCCAGTATTCTTGTCTGGGAAATCCCATGGACAGAGGAGCCTGGCGAGCTGCAGTCTATAGGGTCACACAGAGTCAGACATGGCTGAAGCGACTGAGCACGCATGCACACGTCCTGGTTGCCGAGCACAAGGAGGGCTGTAGTGACCAAGCTGAGCAAACTGTCTTTGCATCGAAGCCCCTGCCCTGTCACCTGACCAGATGCACCGCAGGGCTGTCCATGGATGTCAGGGCCTGCCTGGGGGCCTCTCCTGTCCCCTTCACAGGTCAGCCTTCAGAGCAAGGAACAGGCCATCTTGGTCCCAGTCACCCAGGAAATAAAATAAAATTCACATTATACTGCTCCAAAGGACACTGATACCCTCTGAGACTAATTAACATTTGAGGGTGGTTTTTTTTTTTTCAAGTTTTCAAAAGACTTTCCCCCCAGCTTCCTAAATGAATTACTATGGCCTAATATCTGAATTCTCAGTTGCCATATCTCGTCTTGTTACCACTACAAGAGAGGCAAACATGCCAAATTTTCTGGGAAGACTTAACAATTCAATTCACCCACATTCATCAATTTAAAGTAATCTCAGTCAAATTTAATATGCCTTTCTGTGGAATTCCCTAGCGGTCCAGTAGTTAGGACTTGCCTTCACTACCATGGGCCCCAGGTTCAGTCCCTGGCTGGGGAGCCTGCAAACTACACAATGTGGCAAAAAATAAGATAAAATTAATATTTTTTTGATTTTAGTAGAAGGAACTTAAAAGGACTCTATATTTCATCTGGAAAAATAAAATAGGTGAGTATGTCTGTGAAATTTTTATAATTTCTAGGGGAAATTTAGTTAAATATATTTTAAAATGATGATATTTAACATGGTGCTTGGTTAAAGCAGAGTACAGATCCAGAAAACAGAAAAGAAAGATCAGAAACAAATTTAAAATATTATATATAAAATTTTATAACAGAAAAGCTAGAGCTGAGAAAGGCTGAACTTTTCAAAAAAGTATTAGGGCAACTAGCTATGTATTTGTGAGAACACAAAATTAAAACCCTATTGCACAGTATTTGTCCATTAAACTTAAGAGCTTGGAAATGTAAAGGTAAGGAAAGAAAATATATGTATGAAAATTAAGTATAAATAAACATTTGTACAGTTTATTAGTGGAGGGGGAGGGGTGGAAATGTTTTTCTAAACATGATACCAAAGCCATAAACCATAAAGGAAGATCAATGAGCCCCACTAAATAAAAAGCAAAAATCTTTTTCCATTAAAATGATTTCTATCTACAATAGCAGAAGGTACATGCATACCTCGGGCAAAGCTTCATCCAACATGTGTGACAGACAAAGAGTAAATATTCCGACCCCTGTAAAGGGCTCATAGGGACTTCCCTGGTGGTGTACTGGTGTACTGGCTAAGACTCTGTGCTCCCAATGCAGGGGGCCCGGGGTTCAGTCCCTGCTCAGGGAACTAGATCACAAGCCACAACTTAAGGTTCCACATGCCACAACAAAGATGGAAGATCCTGCACGCTGAAACTAAGAGCCGGTGCAGCCAAATAAATATTTACAGAAAAGAAAAAGTTCACGGAACAATAAGAAAAAAAATTAACACCTTAATATATAAAAATAAGCCAAAGACACAAATACAAAACTCACAAAGATGATGACAAACACAACTAAAAAACCTGCCTCACACACAATCCAAAAAATGAAGTTAAAACAGTGCCCAGATACCAGTTCTATTTGCTAGAAATCAGATGATCAGCTATTTAAAAGGAAACTAAGAGAAGGCAATGGCAACCCACTCCAGTACTCTTGCCTGGAAAATCCCAGGGAGAGAGGAGCCTAGAGGGCTCCATCTATGGGGTCGCACAGAGTTGGACACGACTGAAGCAACTTAGCAGTAGCAGCAACAAGATAACTCTCAGATTTAGTATAACTGTGCTGGAAAACATTCTCATAGCCTTCTGGCAGGAGTGTCAATATGGCATAACCCTTCTGGAGGGTCATTTGAAATTATGCTTCAAAAACCTGAAAACTAAGCATCCTCTTGACTCAATAACTTAATTACTAGGAATTTCATCTATGAACATAATCTTGGATATTTCCAAAGCTTTATCTAGGAAAGTGGCTATTATAAATGCTGTGTAAATTTTTTTCACATTAAAAAATCTAAATATCCAGTAAATGGGATTCATTGAACAAACTATGGATATATGGAATACTATGCAGTCTTTTAAAAAAAAAAAAAAAGCCCTGTGTGGAATATTACTCAGCCATGAAAAGGAATGAAACTGAGTCATTTTTAGTGATGTGGATGGGCTGAGTCTGTCATACAGAATGAAGTAAGTCAGAAAGAGAAAAACAAATATATTAAGGCATATATGTGGAATCTAGAAAAATAGTCCAGATGACCCGTTCCTGCAGGGCAGGAGTAGAGATGCAGACAAAGAGAATGGACATGTGGGCATGTGTAAAAAAAAAAAAAAAGCCCTGTGTGGAATATTACTCAGCCATGAAAAGGAATGAAACTGAGTCATTTTTAGTGATGTGGATGGGCTGAGTCTGTCATACAGAATGAAGTAAGTCAGAAAGAGAAAAACAAATATATTAAGGCATATATGTGGAATCTAGAAAAATAGTCCAGATGACCCGTTCCTGCAGGGCAGGAGTAGAGATGCAGACAAAGAGAATGGACATGTGGGCATGTGTGGTGAGGAGGGAGAGTGGGGTGAATCGGGAGAGCAGCACTGACACAGACACCGACCGCGTGGAAAGCTGACGGCTGGTGGGGAGCTGCCGCCCGGCACGGGGAGCTCAGCCTGGTGCTCTGCGACGCCCTTCCGGGGCCGGGGGTAGGGAGGGCAGGGAGGGGCCGCATGCATACACATGGTGAGTCACACTGTGTACGACAGAAACTAATACAACATTGTAAAGCAACTATCCACCCCCCTCAAAAAAAAAAACCAGTAGAAAGTACTGTGGAAGATTATTTAACAACAGGGACCATGTTATAGTCAGTGGGAATAAACAGATTACAAAAGGGAATTAGGGTATATATAATATAACCCCACTTTAATATTTTTAAAACTGTATATGAACAAATACAAGAATAAACCAAAGGTATTAATATAAAGAACAGACAACTCTTGCAAATGAAGCAACTGACAAACAACTAATCTCAAAAATATACAAACAACTCCTGCAGCTCAATTCCAGAAAAATAAATGACCCAATCAAAACATGGCCCAAAGAACTAAATAGACATTTCTCCAAAGAAGACATACAGATGGCTAACAAACACATGAAAAGATGCTCAACATCACTCATTATCAGAGAAATGCAAATCAAAACCACAATGAGGTACCATTTCACGCCAGTCAGAATGGCTGTGATCCCAAAGTCTACAAGCAATAAATGCTGGAGAGGGTGTGGAGAAAACCCTCTTACACTGTTGGTGGGAATGCAAACTAGTACAGCCACTATGGAGAACAGTGTGGAGATTCCTTAAAAAACTGGAAATAGAACTGGCTTATGACCCAGCAATCCCACTGCTGGGCATACACACCGAGGAAACCAGAATTGAAAGAGACACGTGTACCCCAATGTTCATTGAAGAAAACCCTCTTACACTGTTGGTGGGAATGCAAACTAGTACAGCCACTATGGAGAACAGTGTGGAGATTCCTTAAAAAACTGGAAATAGAACTGGCTTATGACCCAGCAATCCCACTGCTGGGCATACACACCGAGGAAACCAGAATTGAAAGAGACACGTGTACCCCAATGTTCATTGTAGCACTATTTCTAATAGCCAGGACATGGAAGCAACCTAGATGTCCATCAGTAGATGAATGGAAAAGAAAGCTGTGGTACATATATACATGGAGTATTACTTAGCCATTAAAAAGAATACATTTGAATTAGTTCTAATGAGGTGGATGAAACTGAAGCCAACTATACAGAGTAAAGTAAGCCAGAAAGGAAAACACCAATACAGTATACTAACACATACATATGGAATTTAGAAAGATGGTAACAATAACCCTGTACGCAAGAGAGCAAAAGAGACACAGATGTATAAAATAGTCTGTTGGACTCTGTGGGAGAGAGCGAGGGTGGGATGATTTGGGAGAATGGCATTGAAACGCATAATATCATATATGTAACGAATCACCAGTCCAGGTTCAATGCAGGATACAGGATGCTTGGGGCTGGTGCACTGGGATGACCCAGAGGGATGGTACGGGGAGGGAGGTGGGAGGGGGGTTCAGGATAGGAAACACGTGTACACCCATGGTGGATTCATGTTGATGTTTGGCAAAACCAATACAATATTGTAAAGTAATTAGCCTCCAATTAAAATAAATACATTTAAACAAAAAAAAGAACAACAAAGAGCGTAACTGGGCCCATCACTGGGGAGGTAACTATGGGTGATGCTGGCATCTTCTTTTATTTTACTTGCTTGTTTTCTAAATGTCTTACGATGAACATGTATTATTTTTAAATTTTTAATTAATTTAGTTTTTGACCATGCCATGTGGCATACAGTATCTTAGTTACCTGACCAGGGATAGAACCGCACCTCTGCATTGGAAGTGCAGAGTCTTGGCCACTGGACTGCCAGGGAAGCCCTGAGCATGCATTTCTTGATAACAGGAAAATTAGGAAGGGTTGTTAAAATGAAGGTTTTGTGCATTACCAAAACTTGACGAAGGCTGTGTGCTCAGCTCTCCCAGTGACGTGGTAATACTCACCAAAAGTGGAGCCTTCTCCGAGCTCCTTGCCATATTTCAGCATGCAGTCGCCCAGCAGGCCCTCCGTCTGCGGGTACCCCGTGGTTTTCACCTGGCCTCGGATCTTCGACACAGTGTTCAGCATTCCTAGCTTAGCTCTGTATGCTTAAAAACATTATCATTTGTAATTCCTTAAAGTGGCACGGCAGAGTGACAGGTACATAGCATTTAACAAACGCGTCTGCGAAATCAAGGTCGCCCTAGACTCAGTGTCAGAGACGGAAGACAGGAAGGGCCCGGTATGACCCAGTTTCTCACAAGGCTTCCTAGATCATTAACTAGGATAGCAGCTAAGGGCCATGACGAAAAAGAGAAATTAGGGCACACGCTGTTGACTCCCCAATAATATTATAGTAACCGAGGCTATCATTACCCTACCCACAGCTAACTCACTGAGTCAAGACGCTGACACTGGGGAAGACATATTTTCCTAGGGGCCGACTGCAAACTAAGAATAGAATGGCTGAGGTGGGTGTTTCAGACCAATTGGTGGTTAACACCCACCCCCACCCCCAAGAGTGTATCCAGACTGATGGTCTTCAGTTCACGGTGCAAGGGCACTGCGCGGCACACTCTCATTTAGGAAGCAGAACCAGTAGGAGGCGGACACTCCCATGGTGAGCAGGAGTCTGTGCTGATGGTCCCTTGGGTGCAGCTCCACTTCTGGACCCAAGGGAAATGGTGGGCAGCCACTAGATCCTTTCTCTGGCCTAGGCCATGAGGGTTGACTAATCCCAGCTCTGTGCGACACACCACGCTAACTACTAGGACCTTAGAGAGACCGAAGAAGGGACGCCTGGTGAACCAGTGGTTAAGACCGTGCTGCCACTGCAGGAGGCAGGGGTCCAATCCCTGACCAGGGAACTAAGATCCCCCATGCCAGTCAAGGTGGGCAAATGATAATCTTAAAAAAGAGAGACACCTAAGACCTACTCTGCCCTCAGGGAGTTCACACATAGTTCTCGGAAGGCAAAAAATCTAAGCTGTCATCATACAAATAAAGTCTTATGTGGTATTCAGAAAATAAAATATAACAATATGCTGAATAAAGATGGAAAGATGCCTCCATCTCAAAAATTCAGAAATAGTGTAAGATGCAGAGAAGGAATGCTTATGGTTTATAACCAACAGATAAAGGGTAGGCTGCTTTCACTGAAGAAGAAATTAATACAGAACAAATCAGGAAATCCTTAGGGGAAAATCGTACTATGAACTGAATGAACTCCAAACTAAGGATCTGGGATTTTATTCTGCAGGCTATGTGATGTCTGAGATAATTTTAGGCAGAAAAGGGATAAACTTTTATTTTCTCTGATTTTAATAATTACATATTTATTTTCATGTATTCTACGCTAGTGCTTCCCAAACTTTAATGTGCCTGGATCCTGTTAAAATGTAGAATATTTTATCTAGTGTATGTTTTTAGATTTATTTCCTAGATTTTCAGATGTTTGGATGTGTGCTGATTCCTACAGCCAAGGGAATCACAGTAATTATGTACAAATAATAAATTCATACAAAGTAAAAGCAGATTTGGAAATCCACAGAATTCAAAGCTTGGACACCCTCTGTTGGTCTCTATAATTTAGAACTTAGGGAAACTTCATCAAGGGAATCCTGCCTCAGTGCCTAGGAACGGAAGACCCCCTGTCAAGAAGCTGCCGAGCAGTGGATCTTCTCATGATTCTGAGGTTTATCCGACTCACTTCATCAGCATTTGAGCCGTGAAGTGAAAGCAGTTTCAAAGTCACTGACAGTTAGAACAGGATGGCAGAATTTAAAAAAGAAAGAAGAGACAACTGAATAAGAAAGTATTGACAAATATTCAGTGGGTTTCCAAAGCATCTCTTTCCTTAGAAAGGGTCTCAGAGCTTCCCTGGTGGCACTAGTGGTAAAGAATCCATCTGCCAGCTCAGGAGATGCATGTTCAAGCCTCGGGTGGGGAAGATCCCCTGGAGAAGTAAATGGCAACCCACTCCAGAGTTCTTGCCTGGAGAATCCCAGGGCCAGAGGAGCCTGGCGGGCCACATTTCGTGGGGCCGCAAAGGATCAGACACGGCAGAGCACACAGGCATGCATGCAGCAGGCTCTTGCTCTAAGATCGAGACTCCATCCAGACAGCGTCTCCACAGTTCCCAGAAGCCTCTGCCCTGTGTGTCATCAGCTAAGAAACACTGCAACTACCTTTACTCACTCAACTTTAAACTACTTAATTTCATTATTTGGGCATAGAGGACACTGTTTCTAGATCATATCAACCATACGCTCAGTAGATACTGGTTATTAGAATCTGTGAGTGAACAATTGAATATTTCAAGACATTTTCTAACTTTACCTGGATTTGGCTGAAGATATTCTGTGGCTTTGGAAAGAATTTCTGCAACAGCTTTATTGGTAATGTCTATTTTCTTTTTAAAAAAGAAAGAAACATAAAAATATTAGTAAATGACAAATTCAACAGAAAAACAAACAGAAGAATAAATTTCATTAAGTTAGTATTTATAACAACACTGTTACAATGATTTTAACTCAAATGAGCCTTTCAACATTTTGGGTAGAGAGAATATTTTCTTAACTTTTAGATTCTGGACATCCTTTCAATAATTGCTCCTCCCAATGACAGTGGAGAACACTAACTTCTTTTTCAGCATTAAAATGAATATTAATGTAATTTAGGAAACTTGGAAAACTTATTATGCTCCACTAAATTATTGGCTATACTTGAAGGTCTCTCAAAACCAAGCCAACCAATTCTGGACACTCTAGCTGTTGGTTAACCAGAAGATAAATATGAGCATATACAGTAAAGTTAACTATGCACATTTCAATAGCTTTATTTTATACCATCAACAGACAAAAAAGAGAACGTTTTAAAGTAAAAGGATATTCCACTCATGAGAACAATTTAAAAGTCATCAAAATAATGAGAATAACTATTTGTTTTAGGTTTGATGTTAAGTTTGAGGGAATCCTAAGCAATGCATTTGTGTTGTAGTTTGAAACTCTAAGGGAATTTGCCTAATTACATAATGAGTTGGTGATAAATGTGTATCTGTTAAGTGTATGACTTAATGGACCCTAAAGTGAAGTTCACTAAAAATGATCGCCAGTTTTCTACACTGAAGTTGTTCTTGTTTAGTCGCTATGTCGTGTCCAACTCTTCGCAACCCCATAGACTGTAGCCCCCCAGGCTCCTCTGTCCATGGGATTTCCCATGCAAGAATACTGGAGTGGGTTGTCATTTCCTTCTCCAGGGGATCTTCCCGACCCAGGGATCAAACCTATGTCTCCTACATAGGCTGACAGATTCTTTACCACTGAGCCACAAGGAAAGCCCAGTACTGAAATTAGTAAATGTACGAATAAGATCCATATGCTTAGCTTAAGGCTTAAGACCTGGGTTTGAGATTTATAACTTTGTATAAATTCAGTATTAATTAAAGCACAACTTGGAATGGTCATTGCATGTACATAGTTCTCCTGGGACATGAAAAGTCACCAGGTATCTAAGAATCACCTCTGAACGGTGAGGGTGAGAGGAGGTAGAGGCGAGAATACTTTTTACTTGGACTCCTCTATTTCTTTTGGGGAAAAACACCAAGAAACAAACAGCCCAAAACTCAACAGGCCTTGCTCTGCACATACTGGCAGTGCTTCCAAGACAGCCCGGGAATGAATACAGGGAATGAATCCTTTACAAATGAAAGAGGATGCCACTAACCATGTTGGCAAATGTGGTCAACCAAGATAAACACTGAAAAAATAACTCATTGCATAAAAACAAAAAAAAATTAAAAACAAAACCTTGCTTCTAGAGTAAGTGGAAATACTGGGGGTAGGGTGGGTATATGTGTTCAGATTAAGAAAATGCAACGAAGGGATTTCCCTGATGGTCCAGTAGTTAAGACTGCCAGAATTATCTTTTTTTGGTTTTACTGATTGATTCTACCTTTTTGTTGTTATTATTGTGTATTTGATTAATCTCTCATTTATCTGTATTGATTTCTTCCTTTCACCTAGAGTAATTTGTTTTGCTGTTATTTTCCTACTTTTTGGTTTGAATGATTTATTCATTCTCTTCCAACATTCACTTTCTATTAAATGCATTTTGAGACAGCTATATACCATAGGTTTTGACACATAGAGTTCTCATGACTAAGTGATCTTTAATTTTACTTTCCATTTCCTCTTGAGATAAGAATTATTTTTGCATGTTTTTCCATTTCCAAATATCCAGAACTTGGAAACTATACCTTCCTTGTAATTCTTGTGTTCTACGATTTTACTTAGGAAATTTGTTTTTTTTTCCTACAGTCCAGTAAATAATTGATTACTGAAACTGTTTTGAAAGAATTTAAAGTGAATATAAATTCTCAACTTGAGAAATGAAGACTGTATTTACTTACAATCAAATTTATTAGTCATATTTTATGCAAATTCCCTATGATCCTATTTATTATTGTCAATTTAATCTGTTATTTTATGGGAAAGCTATGCATTTTTGTCAGCTCTCTATGTATTTCTGATCGCTTTTGCCTTCTATATTTAGCTGCCATGTAATATCATGCATAATGTTATATGATGTCATAGTATTCTGATAGAACACATGATACATCTTCCTATAATGTTTTAAAATCTTCTTTTTCCAATTAGTATTGTTTTAGCCTCAGATTTTACTTTGACATCACTTTTGTTCCTCTGTTGTGCATGGTTAGCCCTTGTCATGGAATATCTTTCTTCATTTGTCGTTTTTGTTGTTCCATTACTAAGTCATATCTGACTCTTTGTAACCCCATGGACTACACCAGGCCAGGCTCCCCTATCCTCGGGATTCTCTAGGCAAGAATACCGGAGTGGGTTGCCATGCCCTCCTCCAGGGAAATTTTCTAACCCAGGGATCGAACCCACATTTCTCATGTCTCCTGCATTGGCAGGCGGATTCTTTACCACTGAACCAACATTAACTTTGTCATTTCTATGTTATGTTTCAGGTGAGTCTAATATCATCTAATTCGCCTATTGTAGAAAGTCCTTAAAGCTTCTTGTCACCTATAAAATATTTCCATGCTTTTTGATACTGTAGTAAATAGATAATGATTTTATTTTTATATTTGTTCTGTCACTCACTTGGGTTTTGGGAGGAAAAAGAAGTAATCAAGAGAGGTTTCAGTCCATCAGCTGAAACTAAAATTTCTGAAATGTGCTGTTAAATTCAGCCTTTCAACTGAATCACTTTGTTAGTAACAACACTGCATAAAATATCTTTATTTGTAAAGAAATTTTAAAGTAATTTTAGGTATGCCAGTGATGTTTAAATGTTCTGTGTTTCTCATTCTTCCAAAACTGTTTCCAAAAGCAAAACAAAATAAGCTTTCTGTCAAAGCATTAACATTTCTAGAAAATTAACTGTGCTCACCCAGAAAACAAGAAACTCCCCGGAAGACAGTGAGGCCAGGTCCAGGGCATCCTGTAGAGGGTAGCCCCACACACACCCCGCATGGCACAGTCTGGGGCTGGACTCCTTTCCCCAGCATCTGCTGAAAGCCCTGCTACCTGCTACAGCCTCCGTCCTCCATCTTACCCTCAAGGAAGCCTTTCCTTGGAAAGCAGAGAAAGCTTTGATTTCTCTCAGCCCTCTCTCATTGGCGGAGTCTGGTTATTAACACAGGGTTATGTTTAAAGGTCCCAAAACAAAAGGGAAGGGAACTGAGGAGATTGATAAGTAGTGATGGTCCCACTTTTGCCTCCCCCTAAACTATTTCACGGGCTTCCCTTGTGACTTAGCGATAAAGAACCCGAATGCCAATGCTGGAGACACAGGTCCCTTTCCTGGTTCAGGAAGATCCCCTGGAGAAGGAAACGGCACCGCTCCGCTCCTCTTGCCTGGGAAACCCCATATAGCCCATGGGGTCGCAAAAGAGTTAGAAATGACTTTGACTAAACAACAACAGCAAAGGACTTCACACAGATGACCAGTAAGCTTGTTCAGAGACATAGAGTCCATAGTCTTCCTTTGGAATATGATGACAATCATTTCTATGGTACACTCACTGAATTTTTTAGATGTTTTCACACACACACACACACACACACATATATATATATATATATATATTTTTTTTACATAATTCTTAAAACATCCATGTGAGGCAAGCAGAGCACACATTATCATCCTTGTGTCACAGGTCACGAAAGTTTGAAACAGCTTATCCAAGTAGACGCAGCTGGTTCCAGTGGCAGAACCAAGATAAAAATTGCTATGCAGCTGCTGTAACACATGGAAACGGAGTCCTCCACACATTAGATCAATGTTTACGTATCTGAAGAGTCTCCTCCCAATAATACATTTTGACTCTCCAAGATACTTAATCACAATTATTTCAGCGAAAACTGTTCACCAAGATGGGCCATCTTTTGAGCATTCTGACTTTGTCCAGTAGAGGGCACCAGTTAGCCATAGCCCATCTCTCAAGAGCCAGGGTCTTCATTTGAACTTGGAAGTGATGAAAGAACTGCCTTTTGGATTCCATAATCTACACTTTAATTCACACCTCCTAGATCCCCACTCTAATATCCTTTACTATACCAGTATATGCCATATCACAGTAAAAGTCAAATTTATGAGATAATTTACATTAAAATGTTTTCTTACCCTTTCCATGTCAAGAAATTCGTCATCTAGTTTTGTTCCTTCAACACCACTTATTTTTTCACTAAACAGCTGTGGAAATAAATACAAGTAATTGTTTGTACAATCATTTATCACAGTATTTGACTTAAATTATTACCAAAAAAAAATTCAGTTCCAAATTGTTGTATTTTTTTGGACGAAGTACTTTAAGAAAATCATTGGAGGGGGTAACCATAGTTAATAATATGGGAAAATACACACTCCTCATGCATTCAACAGACACCTATTATGCACCTACTATATGTAAAACACCAAAGAAGGCAATGGCAACCCACTCCAGTACTCTTGCCTGGAAAATCCCATAGATGGAAGAGCCTGGTGGGCTGCAGTCCATGGGGTCGCGAAGAGTCGGATATGACTAAAGCAACTTAGCAGCAGCAGCAGTATATGTAAAACACAAGGCAGTTTCTCTAGTAGAAACATAAATAAGATCTTCTTTGTTGCACAAGTGGGATCTTACTTGTGGCATGTGGGATCTAGTTCCCTGGCCAGGGATCGACCCAGGCCCCCTGCATTGGGAGTCTGGAGTCTTAACCACTGGACCATGTTATTTTGAACACACTAAGGTTCATCTGCATTAAGGAGGAGATGGAGAATGAATGGCGTAACTGATTTAATAAAGTATGAGACGTATCTGCTTTATGTAATTAGTGGTAACTACTAAAAGCTCAAAACAATTAATATACATATAATACTATGAGTTATAACCATACCCGCACATCAGTGGAAAATCAACGTGTTCCTATCCAAAAGAAAACAAAGAAAAAGGATATTCAGGAGAACATAAAAGGTGACAAGTGGAAACTACAAAATTAAGATATTAATCACAAGTCCAAAAAGGTCAGTAATCATTGTCTACGTAATTAAGTTCAACACATGAAAGGATCATTAATAGAGCTGATTTTTAAAATCCAGCTATATAGAGCTTTTAAGAGGCATACCTAAAGTGTAAGGCACAGGAGAGTGAAAATATTAGTAGACAAATTATCTTCTTGTTGTTGTTTAGTTGCTAGGTCATGTCCGACTCTTTGTAGCCCGACAGGCTCCTCTATCCATGGGATTTTCCAGGCAAGAATACTACAGTGGGTTGCCATTTCCTTCTCCAGGGGGTCTTCCCAACCCAGGGATTGAACCCAGATCTCCTGTATTGCAGGCAGATTCTTTAGCATCTGCAGCCATGAAATTAAAAGACACTTGCTCCTTGGAAGAAAAGCTATGACAAACCTAGAGAGCGTATGGAAAAGCAAAGACATCCCTTTCCCAACAAAGGTCCATATAGTCTAAGCTATGGTTTTTCCAGTAGTCATGCATGAATATTCATGGGAAGGACTGATGCTGAAGCTGAAGCTCCAATTGTTTGGCCACCTGATGTGAAGAGCCAGCTCATTGGAAAAGACCCTAATGCTGGGAAAGATTAAGGGCAGGAGGAGAAGGGGAAACAGAGGATGAGACTGTTAAACAGCATCATCAACTCAGTGGACATAAATCTGAGCAAACTCCTGGAGACAGGGAAGCACAGAGGGGCCTGGCTGTATTCCATGGGGTCTCAGAGAGTCAGACACAACTTAGCGACTGAAGAATGAAAACAAAATTAATACGGAGAGACCTGATCTAATAATAAATGGAGCAATTCATGAAAATTCTGGCAGAATATAATCTACCTAACAGCATAACTTTAAAAAAAACTGAGAGAAATAACTGAAATAACAAATCCACAATCATTAAGGAGATTTTAGCACAATTCTCTCAGAAAACTGACAGATCAAACATGATTAAAAGAAAATAACTTGGAAGGGATACAGACAGTTTTAATGATCAAATTAATATCCTTGATAAAATATGCACAAATATATATTCCCTCAAACTAACAAACAGATAATATATAGTCTTTGCAAGTACAGATAGAACATTAGAAACAGTGATCATTTATTAGGTCACAAATCAGTCAATACCATACAGAATACATTTTTAACCATAATTCAATTAAATTAGAAATCAGTCCAATATAAAGAAATATGCAGGTATAAAGTTTTAAAATTCAGTCCTAAATAACAATGAGTTTAAAAGGAAGTCCCAAGAGGAGTTATCAAAAAAAAAATTCATAATGAAGATACATCAAAATCTGTGAGATGCAGCCAAGTCAGTGTTTTGAAATCAATCTGTTACTTTAAATTCGTTTTTTTAAAAATCACCTCCATGTTTCAAACTGATACATGTCATTCAATCTAATTCAACAAACATCTGAAAGTCTACAACTAGGTCAATATGCTAAACGTACAAAGATCAATCAATCTAAATACAATTTCAGGTCTTCCCTAACAGCAGCAGCTGGTGGCTCAGTGGTAAAGAATCTGCCTGACAATGCAGGGGACATGGGTTCAATCCCTGGTCCTGGAAGATCCCATATACCGAAGAGCAACTAATCTCATGCATCACAACTACCGAGCCTGTGCTCCAGAGCCCGGGAACCACAGCTGCTGAGCCCACATGCTGAACTTCTGAAGCCCGTGCTCTGCGCGAGAGAAGCCACCACAGTGAGCGGCCCGAGCACTGCAGCTGGAGAGGAGCCCTGCTCGCCGCAGCGAGGGAAGAGCCCGTGCAGCGACAAAAGCCCAGCACAGCCAAAGATAAACAGACTTCCTTAAATACACTGCAGCCACTTACGCTGAGAAGCAGAGGCAAATGGCCGTATCACAACGAGATGCAGAACAGAGAGAAGCACAATTGGTTCTTCAAACCCAGACGGAGGAAAGCAAATTAAATGGATGAGAAGGTGCCAAGAAATTCCCAGAACTGACCAGAAGTGGGACAAGGAGACTCATTAGGAGACAAGGGACACACACAATGAAGAGGCAGACGGTGGAAGAGTGGCCAAATTTTAATCTAAAACTCTATCTATCCTCTTCAGCCTCAAACACGAGCAAGCCCTCACCTCTCCAGCTTCTCCATCACAAACACTGCATCTGACCTAAGTAACGAATCTAAAATACACATAGCTAAGGAAATATGTCTCCTGCGATCTTCCCTCATGAGAAAAAGGGTCATGTTGCCCATTAGACCTGTCTCAGGATGGCCTGTTGCTATCATCAGAGATGACAATCTTCATTCACCATCTACTTCTCGGTAGGCTCCAATTTAATCAATAATGGGAAAATAAAAACCGTCTTCAAAGACTGCAACAGAGCACTGATGCAAAAGACATTTATGTGGGAGACATGAAGTTTGTGCTTTTCATCTAGATGTGTTGGGGTTTTAGTGGTAAACGTTAACACAGCCTTCGACGTCTGCTTGTGCAAAAGAAAAAAAAATCTGGTTTCAAAGAACTCTTGGCTTCTCCAACTTCTTCCCTTTTATGAAGCAAGAAATTAGACAGCAAGAAAGCCAGAACCTAGGAGAAAATGCAAAGAAGCAGATTTTAACCATCAGGATTTCAAAATGTGCTTTGGAACAGTATTTTCCAACACATGTGCCACAAAACACCTGCCGCACAGGATACGAGTAAGAATCACACAAAAGAACAGCTCCTTCATGTCCTTGGAAACAAGGCGATAAACAGAAACAAGCAGACCTCTACTAAAAGAGACTTTTCAGAGACTTTAAAGTGGAAATGGGCATCGCTGATTTCCAAGGGGGCACATGTAAGACAGAGTACCTCCCACCCATATCTGGTCACGGGTGCTGTCTCAGCTGAGTAAAACTGTCCAGCCTGTCCCTATTCCCACATCTGTACCTGAGGGCAGGGTCTGAAGTTACTCCATTTTTGGTTCAAACCCCTAACAAACTGCTGATTAGAGAATAACTGGGCAAATTATGGAAGCTCTCTGTGCCTCCAATTCCTTATCTGCAAAATGTAGAGACATAAGGGTCATTACATATATAGACATATATATATTCAACATTATATATATATATGTGAATATATATAATATATAGTTAGAACTGGACATGGAACAACAGACTGGTTCCAAATAGGAAAAGGAGCACGTCACGGCTGTATATTGTCACCCTGCTTATTTAACTTATATGCAAAGTACATCATGAGAAACGCTGGACTGGAAGAAACACAAGCTGGAATCAAGATTGCCGGGAGAAATATCAATAACCTCAGATATGCAGATGACACCACCCTTATGGCAGAAAGTGAAGAGGAACTAAAAAGCCTCTTGATGAAAGTGAAAGAGGAGAGTGAAAAAGTTGGCTTAAAGCTCAACATTCAGAAAACGAAGATCATGGCATCTGGTCTCATCACTTCATGGGAAATAGACGGGGAAACAGTGGAAACAGTGTCAGACTTTATTTTAGGGGGCTCCAAAATCACTGCAGATGGTGACTGCAGCCATGAAATTAGAAGATGCTTACTCCTTGGAAGAAAAGTTATGACCAACCTAGATAGTGTATTCAAAAGCAGAGACGTTACTTTGCCAACTAAGGTCCATCTAGTCAAGGCTATGGTTTTTCCAGTGGTCATGTATGGATGTGAGAGTTGGGCTGTGAAGAAAGCTGAGTGCTGAAGAATTGATGCTTTTGAACTGAGGTGTTGGAGAAGACTCTTGAGAGTCCCTTGGACTGCAAGGAGATCCAACCAGTCCATTCTGAAGATCAGCCCTGGGATTTCTTTGGAAGGAATGATGCTAAAGCTGAAACTCCAGTACTTTGGCCACTTCATGAGAAGAGTTGACTCACTGGAAAAGACTGATGCTGGGAAGGATTGGGGGCAAGAGGAGAAGGGGACGACAGAGGATGAGATGGCTGGATGGCATCACTGACTCAATGGATGTGAATCTGAGTGAACTCCAGGAGTTGATGATGGACAGGGAGGCCTGGCGTGCTGTGATTCATGGGGTCACAAAGAGTCGGACACGACTGAGCGACTGAACTGAACTGAACTGAACTGATATATATTATATAATAGATATACACGGGTGTATGTGTGCTTAGTCACTTCAGTTGTGTCTGACTCTGCGACCCTATAGACTGTACCCTCCCAGGCTCCTCTGTCCATGGGATTCTCTGGGCAAGAATACTGGAGTGGGTTGCCATGCCCTCCTCCAGGGGATCTGCCCAACCCAGGAATCAATCCCATGTCTCCTGCATCTCCTGCACTGGCAGGCAGGCTCAACCACTGTGCCATCAGGGAAGCCACAGCTATAATAACTTACAGCCAAACTCATTCCTACTTGATAGACCTTAGTATTGATACACCTTGAATGGTTCTATTCGACCTGCTCTCACCAATGACCTTTTAGTTTCTACACTCCCCAAATAAATGTTCACTCTTCACTAACATGGGCTCTCTGGGTATTCTGACTCTACTGACCAACCTCTTCCTCAGAGTTCCTCTTTTCTTGGCCTGTGGAACCTAAGTCTCTTCTCTTTCATCCCTGGATACTCCTTTATTACCACTGAAGTTATTTTTTTTTTTCTCATCATACACACTCCTCCCCTTCCTACTCCCAACTCATCAGCCACTAAGTCCTATCCTACATCCCAAACATCTCTTGATCCCGTTGCCTTCTCTCCACTTCCATGAACACATCCTCCGTTCAGGCCACTACTCTGAGAATCTCCCAGCTGGGCTCTTTCAACCCCTCCTCCATAGTGCTGCCAGTCAGCTATCCGAAATGGCAACTGAATGTCATTCCCCACACTGATTCAGTGGCTTCCCATTGCCTTTATAATAAATCCCACTTCAGCTTCCCTGGTGGCTCAGTGGTAAAAAATCTGCCTGCCAATGCAGGAGACACAGGTTCAATCCCTGATACAGGAAGATCCCATATGGCATGGAGCAACTGAGCCCATGGATCACAACTACTGAGCCTGAGCTCTAGAGCCTCAGGAGCTGCAGTTTCTCAACCAGAGTGTCAAAGCCTGAGCCCTTGAACCTGAGCTACACAAGAGAAGCCACCACAATGAGAAGCCCATGTACCACCATAGAGAGCAGACCCTGTTGGCAGCAATTAAAGAAAAAAAAAAAAAAGCCCATGCATCAAAGACCCAGCACAGTCAAAACTAAATAAATGAAACTATTTTTTAAAATAATAATTTTTTAAAAGCCCTTAACAATTAAAAAAAAAAAACAAAACCCATCTCCTTAACACAGTGGACCATGCCCTCCGTGATCTGACTGCTCCGGGTCACTTTTCCACCACTCTTGATCAACACTGCACACTCCTTCCTTTCTAATCCTGAGTCCCTTTGAGTATCCTGCCCTTTCCGGCCTTTGTACATGCTATGCCCATTGCCTCGGAAGGCTTTTCCCATCTAGCTAACCCCTAACGAGGCTTCAAGGCTCAGCTCATGTGTCACAAGGATGACCCAGCTGGCTGCCTCTCCTGTGGTCCCCTTCACACAGTAAGTGTTAGCACTTATAACAGCATCCATAACACTAGAAGAGTACATGCCAAACAGTAGGCCTCCTAGCCAATAACTGCTCCCCCCTCTCCAACTCCTTGTCAATGCACCAAAGGACATGGAGGCAATCCATGGAAATGTGAAGAATGTTGTTTGAAATTCTATTAGTGACTCTCTGCTCTGCTCAGTTGCTCAGTTGAGTCTGATTCTTTGCAACCCCGTAGACTGTAGTCCGCCAGGCTCCTCTGTCCATGGGATTTCCCAGGCAAGAATAATGGAGTGCGTTGCCATTTCCTCCTCCAGAGGATCTTCCCAACCCAGAGATTGAACTCTCGTGTCTTTACATCTCCTCCATTGGCAGGTGGGTTCTTTACCACTAGTACCACATGGGAAGCCCTTTCTATTAATGACACTTTTCTCCAGTAAAAGTCCAGAAAAATTTGATCCTGAATGATTTTAAGGAAATAACTATATTATGTCTAACCATGTGGTCACCAATGAAGATAAGAAGATTCCAGTCAGTGAAATTAAGAAGATTAAAAAAGTCCTCATCATACAGTTGCTACATGGCAATAACACAAAAGAACAGCATGATGATTAGTTGAAGGAAAGCAAGCCTGTTGCTTTAGTAACTTCAGGTAAGAAAAAAACTAGTAACTTCTGATTTTGTCTGGGTCAGTTTACAAGAGCTATGTGGAATGAAATCTCAGAAACTTAGAAAAAAAATTCCTCCCACAGAGTTACAAGTGAAAGGCATGAACCTATATGACTTCTCTTTGGAAATCGGAAGACACATTGTTCATGAGAAAACAACAAAGAATATAGTATCTAGATTTCTTTTTAAGCTAATAGAGCAGCATCTTGTAAGTACTGAAGCTTTCAGAAGAAAATGCTGATTCACCAACACTATCTTGCAAAAAAAAAAAAAAAATTCTCCAGGACCACAAAGGTTTAGGCTCAGATCTCCCTAACTGTGCACACACTCCATCGTCACTTCCTCTCAGGCTGACCTCACTCACTCCCCAATACTCCAAGAGGAGCCAGACTAGAGAATTCCCTGGTAGTCCAATGGTTAGGACTCAGTGATTTCACTGTCAAGGGCCTGGGGTTCAATCCGTGGTCAGGGAACTAAGAACATACAGTCTTGCAGTTCAGCAGGAAAAAAAAAAAAAAGCCAGACTTATTTGAAAATTCAAAATAGGTGGAGAAGAAATCGCCTTACATAGTTTAATCCCTTTCTACGGCCTCTGTCATATCCTCTGGCCCTAGCTGTTGGGTTAAATTTAACATTCTGTATACCAAATATGACCTTCTCCATTCACTAGAAGGTTTTGATGACCGCTGGGATAGTTGATGTTTTTGCCAACACATGGGCTTCAGGGAGGAGAATCCTCACTAATTTCACATTCAGTTGGTATCGGAAATGTGATACCACTGAGAGATACAAAAGATTAACAGCAAAATCAAAACGAAACAAAGCAACCCCACAAGTACTTGAGGCCACACCAGACGCTTAAGGTAAACTTGGGTCTGTATCTGGAGCTGAGGGCCAGATGTCATAAAAGCTCTTCAAGCTTGGCCCCAGGGAGCAAAGAAACTACTGACATGAACTCCTCCTGCAAACCTGCGTGTGTGCTCCATCATGTCTGAGTCTTTGGGACCCCATGGACTACAGCCCACAAGGCTCCTCTGTCCATGGGATTCTCCAGGAAAGAATACTGGAGTGGGTTGCCATTTCCTCCTCCAGGGGATCTTCCAGACTCAGGGATTGAACCCACATCTCCCATGGCTCCTGCACTGCAGGCAGATTCTTTACCACTGAGCCACCTGGGAAGCCCACAAGATGACCTCAAACACAGTTGAAAACCTGAGGTAAGAAAGCCTCAGTGCTGCTTGGAATGGCTTGGGTGCACCACCCCTGTCCCCTTCAACATGGCGGCCTCATGTAAGAAAAGCCAGTCTAGGCAGGTTCCTGGGAGATGTGATTCTGGCCCTCCTCTGTCTCTTCTCCAAAGAGCCTCCATTCTCCTCCAGGGCACCTATCATGTACTTCCTCCATAAACCCTCCCACACAGCCCTGCCCTTCCAAACTCTTCTGAGGACATTTTTAAAGTACTCGCTTGTTTCCACAGGGTCATTTGAGCTCAAGGCTAAAGGACTCAAATCAAGTGAGACGTCACTGATATTGCAGCCATGAAACTGTAACAGTACAATGTACAGTTGGTCTATTTTGAGATGCTGATAAGGGGGAAAGAAGACGTAAAAAGGAATTTACATTCTTTTCCTTCCCATGAAAGCTTTCATGACCTTGCTCTACACGTTACAACAATACTTCCTTTCTGGTGTATGTCCCTGAAAAAATGTGTAACTGTTTTTTTCACAATTCAAAACATGTTTTTAACTCACTTTATCAGCTTGTTTACTTAAAGGCATCATCAAAGAACCCTTTAGTAAAATAAAACGATGCTAATGATGTAAAGATCACACTTCTATCTGTTGGTCATATAAATTCAGATTTGGGTACATCTTCTATTCTCAAAATGTGGACCATCTCTATGGTTTGTAGAGGGGGGAAGATAACTATTTGAGCTTAAAAAAAATTTTTTTCTTTTTTGTTCTTTTGTTTATTTTTTAAATTGAGATATGATTGATTTAAATTCCGGGTGGCTCAGCAGGTAAAGAATCTGCCTGCAATGCAGGAGACACAGGAGAAACGAGTTTGACCCCTGGGGTGGGAAGATCCTCTAGAGGAGGGCATGGCAACCCACTCTAGTATTCTTGCCTGGAGAATTCCATGGACAGAGGAGCCTGGGGGGCTACGGTCCAGAGATTTGCAAAGAGTCGGACACGACTGAGAGACTCACACAGCCCTGATTTAACAACAACTAGAGTCAGACACAACTGAGCAATTTCACTTTCACTTTTCACTTTCATGCATTGGAGAAGGAAATGCCAACCCACTCCAGTGTTCTCGCCTGGAGAATCCCAAGGACGGGGGAGCCTGGTGGGCTGCCGTCTATGGGGTCGCATAGAGTTGGACACGAGTGAAGCAACTTAGCAGCAGCAGCAGCAGCAGTACAAATTTTTGTGCACGACACAGTAATTCAAAATTTTTATAAGATTTGTACTCCACTTAATGTTATTGTAAAATAAGTAGCTATATTCCCTGTACTGTACAATATACCTTTGAAGATTATTTATTTTATCCAGAGTAGTAATATTTTTTTTTCAGTTCTACTTGCTCTTACCCATAGAGGCTTTTTCCTACAGTCACACAGGAGGTTTCACTGGACACTTTAATCAGGAAAAAGACCTTTCTGTAATCTCAATGTAGATTTCGGAGCCTGCATGCGTTTTGCCTCTTCTTTGCCAAACTGAAGCTATTGACAGAAAATTCAGTAATTTTGCTTTTTAAAAAGCAGCTATAATGACAAAGCAAAAAAGAAATTCAATCAATTCCAGAGCCAATTTAAGGCAGCAACATGAGTGTGACCACAAAGCGTAGGCAATTCCCAAGGCAGGTACCAGAAACTTGCAGAAATGGGGACAGGAAAGGCCAGTCCGGCAGCAAAGGGGCGGGAGTGTGGACTGTCTGCCCACATCACGTTTGTAAAAGACGCCATTTGAGGAGACTGTCTCCAAAAATCAACACTTTGGGATCAGAGCTTCCAACTGACATCATGGTTGTTGAAGGTATCTTCTATTACAGTGCAAATAAGTAACACCCAGGATGAAAGGTGCAAGCAAATAATCAGGTCAAAAGAAGAGCTTTCTGAGACTCCCCTGGCGGTCTAGTGGCTAAGACTCCACCTTCTGAGCAGGCGATGGGGGTTCCATCCCTGGTCAGGGAGCTAAGAGCCTACACACATCCAGCTCCAAAACCAAAACAGAAGCAATATTGCAACAAATTCAATAAAGACTTAAAAATTGGTCCACATCAAAAAAAAAAGAGAGAGAGAGAGTTTTCTATCAAGATGGTCTCTCTCGTCTCCACAGACTCCTCTCATTTTGAAAATGCTGAGGGTCCTACAAGGTCTGGTTTCAACTTTCCCCTCAACTCTTGCATTCTTTCCTGGGAAATTATGTACACTCTCAAAATCTTCACTTACCATCAAGCACCCAAATTATTATCTTTAGCCCCAAATCACTCCCCTGAGATCCAGATTCACATATCCAGCCACCTCCTTAAGGTCTCCATTTAAGTCACGCCCCACAGTGAGTTCATCATTTCCCTCCTCCCTTGCCTACTTGCCCAGACAGCACCAACTTCCCAGGCAACAAGAGAGGAGACCACGTCAAAATCTCCCAAGTTGTGACTTTCAGCTTTGACCTGGGAAGTGCATATACATCCCAAACTAATTCAATTTGACTCAGGAAAATAATCAGATGCATAACAAAGAGTAAACAGCCCCAGAGCCTTGTTCCATAGTCAGCAACACTGGCCTCCACTAGCCTCAGCTTGAACATAGTCCCTACTGAGGGGCTGGGACATCAGAGAGAAAGACCAGAGAGCTGGCCTCCACTCCACATTGACCCAAAACTGGCAATAAAATGAGCACTATAATTCTTGAGCTGTTGGAGGATGTTCCAATCTGAACAGTTGGCTGCTGGGAATCTGGGCTGGTTAATTGCCTACTGACCCCCAGTCACAGCCCCACCCTCCTGCATCTACTAGGCGATGCCAAGGCTGGGACTCTGCAATCTACATTCATCAGGCTTGCGTGCCGCTGGCTTCGATGAGGTTCTGATGGTGGAACAAGGGGGGGAAAGGCTGTTTCTGCTTTCAGCCTCTGTTAGCATCCACCGAGCAGCAGCCCAAGCTCCATTTCCTAGTCTTGGTCTTGAGTACCAGCTCTGGGGTATGCCCCAGGGGATTCAAGTCCCAGCTCTCATCACTCCCTCAGGGCAGAGCCCAGCCATGGCAGCCCTCCTCTGAAACCCTAGGTTTTGAGATCACAGCTCTTCCTTTTGTCCCCCAGCATCTAGATGTAGCAGCTGCTTTCACTTTCTGAAGTTATTCATGTCTGGATGACTTCAGCATCCACTTGTGTTCTTTCAATCTTCCAAACCTGGTACAGTCAGAAATACCTCTTTTCTGTTGTTAATAATTACCTATTTTAATTGAAGGGTAATTGCTTTACAATATTGTGTTGGTTTCTGCCATATAAGAACATGAATCCGCCATAGGTACATATATATGTCCCCTCCCTCTTGAGCCTCCTCCCACCTCCTACCCCATTCCCTCTCTCTAGGTCATCACAGAGCATCAGATCTGAGCTCCCTGCATCATACAGGAAATTCCCCCGGCTATCTAATTTTACACGTGGTAGTGTATATGTTTCCCTGCTACTCTCTCAGTTCTTCCCACCTGCTCCTTCCCCTCTGTGTTCACAAGTCTGTTGTCTAAGTTCTGTGTCTCCACTGCTGCCCTGCAAAGAGGTTCATCGGGACCATCTTTCTAGATTCCACGTATACCCTGAAGGAAATCATAATTGAAAAAGACACAGGTACCCCGGAGTTCACTGCCACACTATTTACAATAGCTAGGACATGGAAGAAATCCCCCTTAATTGAAATATTTTGTGTGGTTTCTGTAACCTAAATGGACCCTGAGTTATGATACAAAATTTCTTTTGCTCTGTGGTTTGTTTTCTTTTGTTATAGATTTTAAATTCTCTGCTCACAAAATATCACTTCCCATGGGTGAAGTCTCTACCTTTGGTTACCATTTGTTCTGCCAAGGAGACTGCTCTCCAGCCTGGAAATGGAAGTTTACACATCAGTCAGAGGAAACGGAAATCTCATGAAGGAGGCTGGCTGGACCCGCAGATAATTCTGGGCCCGCGATCCACATAACTCAATCACAGGTTCTAAATTCAGTTTTATACTGAATATTTAATAGGTTAAGAGAAGCATAGGCCTATTTTAAATGTTTGGGTTTTTCTCTCTGTGGACACAAATACATCCTAAGATCTAATGAAAAAGAATCTTGTTCTGATCCCTCTCCCTCTTGTGGCCCCTCTCCCAACAAGCCACCATCCTATGTAGTCCTGTCCATTCAGGCTGAAGCTGCAGGAACCCCAGTCTAACTCCCCAGGACCTGACCCTGGACAGTCTCGCACTTGTCCAGGAAGTGATATTTGGATAACTGCATGGAATTAATCGTTAGCATGGAAAATGACAAAGCTGACCTCCCTTCACAGGACCCCAATCTAACTCCCCAGGACCTGACCCTGGACAGTCTCACACTTGTCCAGGATGTGATATTTGGATACCTGCATGGAATTAATCGTTAGCATGGAAAATGACAAAGCTGATCTCCCTTCACAGACAAATTAATACCAGGTAGGTTACACCTGCATGAGATAATTCTCGCCAGATCTCTCATGTCTCTGCATGTCTTGCAAGCAGAGGCTTTACTCCCTTTGTCCCAGGCTATCTTTTCAAGGATGCCCACACAGCGACCAGTCTTAGAAGGTATGACGTTTCTCTCCAGGGAAAAGGACAGATGTGTTGTGTGCATACATGAAGCAACTTGGCACACAGGCACGCAAACAAATCCATCTTTTTTTCCTGGAGAGAAACATCATATCGTCCAAGACCGGTCACTGTGCAAACATCCTTGAAAAGACAGTCTGGGCCAAGGGAGCAAAGCCTCTGCTTGTAAGATAGAAATAAAAGAGGGTGTCTCCCTTTGGAGCAAAGGTAAGGCAGGCTTACTGTCCATAACAAAAGGTTCAGGTTCCCTAGGCTCAGGATTCCTCTCCCACAACACAATCTACTTTGTGTACAGGAGTTGCGTGACCCTCTTTACATCTGTCTTATGGGAATTCGGTCTCGGAAACTAGCACTAGAAAATTCTGCTACTCTGGCTACTACTATTTTGTGAGTAATAAACCCATCTGTCAGGGCTTCCCAGAGGGCACTAGTCGTTAAAGGACCTGCCTGCCAAAGCAGGAGACTGGGAAACTTGAGTCAGTCCCTGGGTCAGGAAGATGCCCTGAGAAGCCATGGCAACCCACTCTAGTATTCATGCCCAGAGAATCCCATGGAGAATCCCTGGCGGGCTACAGTCCACAGGTCACAAAAAGTCATACCTTAGTGACTTAGCACACACACATGCAAAGTCATTTGTCTCTGACCCAGAATCCTTGTATCTTTTGCAGCATTCATGACACAGAACAAGCTAGCTTATTAGCTTGCAAGGAGAGGAAAGTTTCAGACCCTCCACAGTTTTTAGCACACGTCAGCTAATGTGAAAACAAAAACTATCACGCTTTAGAGGATGAAGTAAAGAACTGCTTCATAATTTGGAACTGGGAAAAATTTCTTAAACAAAATACATAAAAGGAATATCAAAAAGGGAAAAGAGAGATACATTTGACTACACAAGTTAAGAAATTCTATTCACCAATGGACACTATTAGGACAGTGGAGAAGATGTTCACAATAATAAAAAAAAAAATACTGATGTACAACTGACAAAGGTAAATGCAGGACAAACATATATCCTGTAAATCAGTAAGAAAAGTACATAAAATCTGATAGAAAAAATGGCACAATAGTTGAGTACAACCTTCACAAAAAAGGAAACCCAAGGGCCAGTAAACAGAAAAAGATGCCTAGCCTCATTCAAAATCAACAAAATAAAAATGAAAGCACCATGGAAAATCATTTGGGGAAACAGTTTGCCATTATCTAATGATGGGCACCACAGGACCCAGCCATCCCTAGCAGCATTATCAGTACTAGCCCCAAACCGAAAATAACTCAGAAGCCCACCAACAGGAAAATGAATAAATAAATTAGGTATTTTATACCCCAATAAAAATGAATGAACTACAGCTACATAAAACAACATGGATGGCTCTTACAAAATAAATGTTGAGTTGAAAAGAAGTCAAAACAGAAGAGAATATATATCACACCTTGTATTTATAAGTTAAAAAAAAAAACAGGCAAAAGTAACCCATTGTACTTAGGGATGTACTAACTTAAGGATGTTTGGGTTGTACAATTATAAATAAAAGCAAGATGCAATGAGCTAAGAAAGGCAGGATAGTAATTGCTTTTGGGGAGAGACAGGGCTATATAACTCTGAGAAGCTACATGGGGACAGGTGGTGTCTGGGATGCTAGAAATGTACCATCTTGTTCTTGATGGGATTACACCAGTATTCAGTCTATAAATAAACCAACAATCTGTATACTTATGTTTTATACCCTTAAAAATTAGTAAGTATATACCAAAAAGACTGAGGAAACGATATCCAGGCCATGAAATTGAACTCAGCCCATAAACCAGAAGCTCACACATAGCCCTTTCCAACTCAGCCCTCTCCCTTACCTCACAGGTTATCACTATCCTGACTTCCGGGCTTCCCTGGTGGCTCAGACAGCAAAGAATCTGCCTGCAATGTGGGAGACCTGTGTCTGATCCCTGGTTCGGGAAGATGCCCTGTAGAAGGAAATGGCAATCCACTCCAGGATTCTTGCTTGGAGAATTCCATGGATGGAGAAGCCTGGAGGGCTACAGTCCATGGGGTTGCAAAGAGTCGGACAGGACTGAGTGACTAACTCACTCTCTTTTAACTTTTACCCTCAAGCGTACATTATCAAATACTATGGTTTACCTCGGTCTGCTTTTGATTTTTCCCTAAATGAAATCAATAAAATATTTGCATTTGAGTCTGAAAATTATTCTTGATAAATCAACTCACTCCTGTGATGCAAATGCTTCTTTGAACATAATATTTTTGTAATGAACTAAACAGTTCAGTTGAAACAGAACTTTACAAATGTGTGTGGATTCATGAGAACAGCAACTGAAATTAAGCAAAAGAATCTTATCCATGGGATTTCCTGATAGTAGTTGGTAAAGAATCCGCCTGCAATACAGGAGACCCCGATTCAATTCCTGTGTTGGGAGATACCCTGGAGAAGGGATAAGCTACCACCCCAGTATTCATGGGATTCTCCTGTGGCTCAGCTGGTATAGAATCCATCTGCAATGTGGGAGGCCAAGGTTCAATCCCTGGGTTGGGAAGATCCCTTGGAGAAGGGAAAGGCTATGTGCGGATTCATGAGCACATATCCACACACCAACTGAAATTAAGCAAAGGAACCTTATCTATGACATTAACTCAGTGGTGTTCACTTGAATTTTACTGGATTAGCAGTTTTATCTGCATTTAAGTTGAATTAAGTTTGGAGTTCATGCTTAAAGCTATAAGCATAAGTTAACAGTTTCAAGTTCATCCATATTTAAGTAACAATATGATAAACTAAATTTAACTCGACACATGGAGTCCCTTATAAAAAGGGGTCCTGTGTTCACACAGATTTGAGAAACCCTGCCTAGGAATTGCGGCCCAGCCCCCCCAACCTCCGCCCACACACAATTCTCCCATCTCACTCTCCTGCCTGCACCCTACTCCACCTTTACCCCAAGACAAAACCACAACTTGCTTTTTATAGCCGGGAACATTTAAGCAAAATGCCTTCCAAACCACCCATGTCATCTCTGTGAAGTATGTCAGGCATTCTGCATGTCAGCTTTGGAATTCATTCCAATTCCATTTGTCATATAGGTGATCAAAGCTGGGGACCAGAATCAGGCACAAGCAACTAAGGGAAGTGTGCGAACAGTTTGCTTGGGCCGAGTGACAGATCTCTGAAACGCTAATGACAGTTACCCACAGCTCACGCTTTGGCACTGCAGCTGCTCCCCTAGGAGCTCAAGAGTAGAAAGCCCTCACCCGGTGCTTTTCTTGCCTACTGCCGCTGTAAAAAATTACCAAAACCTTAAGGGGTTTAAAACAACACAGACTGAGACTTTCCTGGTGGTCCAGTGGTTAAGATTTGGTGTTCCAAGGCCGAGAGTGAGAGTTCGATCCCTGATCACAGATCTAAGATCCCACAAGTCTCTTGGCCAAAAAAACATAAAACAGAGCAATACTGTAACAAATTCAATAAAGACTTTTAAAATGGCCCACATCAGGAAAAAAAAATCTTGAAAAAATAAAACACAGACGTCTACAGTTGGTGTTTCCAGGCTGATATCAGTCGCCGGCATGGCTGGTTTCTTTCAGAGGCTCAGGGGAGAAAGCGTTTCTTTGCCTCTTTGGGCTTTTAGAGGTCATATTCGCCTGCATCCTTCGCCCCTGACCCCTTCCTTGCAACCTGCCAGTCTTTTACTTGCACCTTCACTTTGCCTTCTCCTCTGCCCTGCCTCTGTCTTATTAAGGACTCTGTGATTACATCAGACCCAACCAGGAAATTCAAGGTAGTGCCCCCATCTCAAGATCCTTAACAGATACCAAGCAAGGCCTGTGGGGCTCCTGGGCAAAAGCCTTTCCGTGTCCATTTCTTTGATTACAGGAAACAACCTTCATTCAGCTTCCACGAGCTTCCATGAGTTTCAATGGGCAGATTTGAGTATTTGCTAATCAGGGAAGGGAGGGAATGCCAGACCAGGGAGAAACAAGCAGCCCTGGGGCAAGGTCCTGGTTCCCCATCAAGGGATACACACAACAGTATCTTTGAGGTGTTCTGCAGATGCTGAAACCCCCTGCAGATGCAAGAAGTTAATGATGGTATACTGCCCACAAGCAGATAGACCCCAGACCAGTTGGACCTGAAGATTGAGGATGCTGACTCCTTCTTATCTCACCATCCACCCATCAGAAGAATATCCATGAGCTGATGATGTCTTCTTTGAAAAATTACTATAAGACTTCTCACTATCCTCTCCAAGTGGACATAAAGTTTTTCAAGGCAGGATCCTGCTGTGTCCCCAAAGCAATAAAGCTATCCTTTTTCTGTGTGTGCTAAGTCACTTCAGCCGTATCCAACTCTTTGTGACCCTATGGACAGTAGCCCACCAGGCTCCTCTCTCCATGGGATTCTCCAGGCAAGAATACTTGAGTGGGTTTCCTAACTCTACTTGAGTGCCATTTCCTAACTCTAGGGGATCTTCCCCACCAGGGATTGAACTTGCGTCTCTTGCATATATCCTGCATTGGCAGGCAAATTCTTTACCACTGGCACCACCTTTTAATATGTGAGAAGCAGGAAAAATGTTGCCGGTTGCTCCTCTATCGAGTTAATGAGGGTTCTCTGAGGGTTCTCTGCAGAATAACACCTTCTCTGGAGGGAGCTGATGAGGGGAGAGAAGGAGTGAGGTGACAGCCAGGCCAAGCGGGGGAACAAAGTGCTGGTCACATTGTGACTCTGTGTGTGTGTGAGAGAGAGAGAGAGAGAAAGACGGGGGATGCACTGACGGAAGGAGGGAGGGAAGCAAGGGGAGGGAGAAAGAGAGGAACAGGGGTGAAGGTCAGGAGATGATGCTGGTGTCTGACTACACTGTTTGGCACCTTTGGTTTCACAGAAACACAGGAGAGCTTTCTAAGACTGAGCTGGAGGAAAAGTCTTAGGTGAGCATTTTCCATAGAAGCAGGACCAGCTCTTCAGACGCCAGTATAGGCAGAGCTCATTGCTTCACGCTGTGGCTGCTGCTCAAAAGCAAATTCTTTGGAACCTAAGTGATACTTCTGACTCTAGCAGCAGTCTTTTTAAATTTTTAATTGGAGTATAATCGCTTTACAATGTTAAGTTTCTGTTGTACAATGAAGTGAACCAGCCATAGGGATACACAGATCCCCTCTTTCCTGAGTCTCCCTCCCACCCCACCCCCATCCCACCCCTGAAGATAATCACAGCGCACCGAGCTAAGCTTCCTGTGCTACGAAGGGCTTCCCACTAGCTCTCCATTTTATCCCTGAAGTGTGTATATGTCAGTGCTACTCTCTCAGTTTGAAATGAAACTATTGGGACCTCAGAGAAGCCAAGGATTAGATTAATATTAAATAAAGGTAGAGTTTAAGAAGATGAAGATTATTAAACATATTTTAGTGGAGGTGTACTTTTAATCAACTGAACTATGTATCTCTACCTCTTACATTATGTAGCTAGTGTGAATGTTATCTGGGTTACAGAAAGGTTACCTCACCCACAGTCCCACCAAAATGCTGGCAATAAGAGCTCCTGAAGAGGTTTTTTCTCATTAATGGAGAAAAGCAAGGATGGGCCAAGTGCCCTGAAGAGACCAGTGATGTTTATCCCCCTTGAGAGGACCCATCAGAGCCATCCCACACTTTGCCATGGGACCCAGGTCTTTAGGCCCCTGTACCACATGCTTCCCCATGGGGAACCTCACCACAGCAAGTCTGTCTTACCTACACTGTGGGTAAGTCCCTCATGCCGAGGGACTAGGCATCCAAGGGCCTGGCTCCCTTAGGTCCAGCATTTTCCCCAACTCCCCTCTGAGTCTAGACCCCTGTGAGCTCACAGCTGTCCACCACTAGGGCACCACGATAGCCTACCGCCCTGTGGGGTAGGGGTGCTAGGAGGAGAGCCCAGAAAGGATAGGGAAGGTCAAGCATAGCTTCTCAGAAGCCAAGGTGAGTTGGGCAGGGGAAGGGCACCCTCTCAGAACACTGGGGGAGCAAACTGGCATGTTTCACTGGGACCCTGGAGATTAAGCAGCTGGTAGGGATGCTCACAGGCCAAGAGAAGAGGAGTCTCTGGACTTTGGGATTTTACAGTAGTAAATACCAATAATGGCTGTAGTAGTAATAATAATAACAATGTAAAACACAATTTTTATCATTAATTGGAAATGGCTACCCACTCCAGTTTTCTTGCCAGGAAAATCCTGTGGGATGGAGAGCCTGGCTCCTCCAGTCCTTGGGGTCACAAAGAGTCAGATACAACTGAGCACACACACACTTTTCATTATCCAATCATATTATAAAATACTTTATATTAAACCAAAACAATAGATATATAATAATAATAATCCTATTATCATTAAATTCAATAAATTAGTGTTTGCTATATTAAATATAATACTGATATTACTAATTTATTATTATTACCATATAACAAAATGTTTTCAAGTTTTCATTTTATTAGGAAAGTACACTTCTTTTTTATTGCTGTTTCATTTGAATAAGGTCCTTTCAATACGAAAATTATACATATATATTTGCGTGTCTAAACATTTTTTTAAATCAGAGAAGGCAATGGCACCCCACTCCAGTACCCTTGCCTGGAAAATCCCATGGACGGAGGAGCCTGGTAGGCTATAGTCCATGGGGTCACGAAGAGTCAGACACAACTGAGCGACTTCACTTTCGCTTTTCACTTTCATGCATTGGAGAAGGAAACGGCAACCCACTCCAGTGTTCTTGCCTGGAGAATCCCAGGGACGGCGGAGCCTGGTGGGCTGCAGTCCATGGGGTCGCACAGAGTGGGGCATGACTGAAGTGACAGCAGCAGCAGCAAAGTTGCTTTATAATGTTGCGTTAGTTTCTGCTGTACAACAACGTGAATCAGCTACATCTATATATCTGCCCCCCTCTCTCTTGAGCCTCCCTCCCCTCACCCCCAACCCACCCCTCTAGGTCATCACAGAGCACTGAGCTGAGCTCCCTAGGAAGAAGATGATCTTTGAAATCAAGTAAATTCAGATTTGCTAGAAATTTGCTTTGTTCCCTTATTTGTCCTTATATTTTTCTCACTTTGCTAAGGACCAGTGACCACTTCAAAGGAGACCAGAAGTTCACATATGGAGCTGGAGAGTCAGAGGGACTGGACACCAGACACTTCTGCCAGCCCTGTTTCTACTTGTTTTGCAGGTGGCTCTGCAGAGGACACGCCTTCTGTAAAAAACAAGGCCTTATCTAAGGCTCAGACACTGGGATGCCAGGGCCCACAGCATCCCCTCATGCAATCTGCTCTTCTGATTGGCCAATTTTCTTTTGAAAGAAAGTGAAATTGGCTCAGTCGTGTCTGACTCTTTGTGACCCCATGGACTATAGTCCACCAGGCTCCTCAGTCCATGGAATTCTCCAGCAAAAATACTGGAGTTAGTAGCCATTCCCATCTCCAAGGGATCTTCCCAACCCAGGAATCAAAGCTGGGTCTCCCATACTATGGACAGATTCTGTACCATGTGAGTCAGCAGGGAAGCATCAGGGAGACAGAGGGCAAGCCCCCCTCCCATACTGCGGCTTTCTGGTGAACATGCTCTAAGTGACCCTTCCCAGAGCCCCAGAGAAAGCATTAACTGGCTGCTCCCCTCTTTTCACTTTGGCTGCCAGGAAGCTCAACAACAAATGTGAGGATCAATAATAGCAACTCCATGGACCTTCTCACATGTGTATTTACATGAACATATATTCCCATGGGGGCTTCCCAGCTGATGCTAGCTGATGCTAGAACCCACTTGCCAATGCAGGAGACATGAGAGACTTGAGTTTGATCCCTGGGTTAGGAAGATCCCCTGGAGGAGAGCATAGCAACCCACCCACTCCAGTATTCTTGCCTGAAGAACCCCCATGGACAGAGGAGCCTGGTGCACTACAATTCATAGGGTCACAAAGAGTGGGACACGACTGAAGCAACTTAGCACACATGCATATTCCCACAGACCTCCACAAGCCTTGACTTTACGACAATGTATTTATATCTTCTCTGGTCACAATTACTCTTTTTCACATTTTACTTCTAAAATGTCTTGTAAACTGTTCAAACCCTATGTGGTACAAGAGAATATAAATACTATATGCTAAGAAAAAAAATGTTTAGGTTAAAATTATAAACATTTGCGAAAGCAATTCACAGACAACTGAGGCAGACATGATGTCTTTTACATAATAACCAAACTGCAAAAAATCACTTAGGCCACCAGATAAGGCAGATAAGGCATCAGGGCCCAGACTTGTCTAAAGCAAAATGGTATTTTTTCCCTGAAAGATATAATATAGTGTGTTATCAGCTTAATTTAAAATGCACACAGCTTCTAAACAATAAGAGGCACTTTTCTTTTCCATGAACAAAGACGTTTTATTCATATGTGAATAAAGCAAAGATTCTTTCTGTTCTATCTACATGAAGCAACTCTGCATTTTTATACAAAATGAGGTATTTTGCACCAGGCAGAGCCGTATTACAGAACCACTGTGCATTCTGGATGAGGTTGTCTGATTGCACATGCATTAATAACAAAAAGCACTTTGTATTACCAAATAAGAAAAAGAAGTACTTTAGCCCTCCATGACTCTCTTCTGTTTCTCCTTCAACACAAGCGTTGATGAGCAAACCATACATTAATGCATTCACTGCTAACCTAGCACTGGGTGTGCTCCATAAGGGTGGCGAAAGCATGTGGGCCCAGAGTGAGAGGACCGAATAAAAGAAACATGAACCTCCCTACCAACTATTTTTGAACAGCTGTTGGTTAAATGTTTTCCAAGGGTATAATTTTAAATGGGTTTTGTGAGGAGGCTGGGGGTCAGAGGTGAGGCCCAGGGAAGAATCTCCTCCCAAATGATTGCAAACTCACTAAGACAGCAAAGGACTGTTGCTGTTCAGTCACTAAATTGTGTCTGACTCTTTGCGACCCCACGGACTACAGCACATTAGGCTTTCCTGTCCTTCACTGTCAGAGTTTGTTCAAACTCAGGTCCATTGAGTCAGTGATGCCATCCAACCATCTCATCCTCTGTTGTCCCCTTCTCCTCCTGCACTCAATCTTTCCCAGCATCAGGGGCTTTTCCGATGTCTTGTCTCTTCACATCAGGTGGCCAAAGTATTGGAGTTTCAATTTCAGCATCAGTCCTTCCAATGAATATTCAGGACTGATTTCCTTTAGTACTGACTGGTTTGATCTCCTTGCATTCCAAGGGACTCTCAAGAGTCTTCTCCAGCACCACAGTTTGAAAGCATCAGTTCTCAAAAGATAATTTCTACTTATTCTAGGGTTAATTCCCTGAATTATTCATATTTCAGGATAATTACAGAAGCATTATAAAAATAGCATATTCTTTAATGAACTTCACTCTTTCATCTCCGAAAGTTTAAAGACTATAAATAGGGGGACTTCCCTGGCAGTCCAGTGATTAAGATTCCACCTTCCAATGCAGGGGTTGGGGTTTCAATCCCTAGTCAGGGAGCTAAGATCCTACATGCCTAGTGGCCAAAAGCCAAAACATAAAACAGAAGAAATATTATAACAAACTCAATAAAAACTTTAAAAATGGTCCACATGGGGAAATCCTTAAAAAAAAAAGTATACGTATAGTTCTTAAGTTTAAAAAGATCCAACACTGACCAACCTATTAACAGGAACTGACACTTATCACAGCAATAAAACCAGATTTGAAATATGAAGTCTTAACTTAAAAGCAAAATTCTTCATTTCTCCCACATTTGAGCAACAAATTACCAAGAAGTCCTGATCTCCTAGGTGAATAGCTAGGAAGAAATGAGACAGAGAAAATATAAACTAATTTAAAACTAGAATCCAGACTTCCCTGGTGGTACAATAGGTAATAATCCACCTGCCAGGGCAGAGGGCATGGGTTGCATCCCTCTGGTAGCAATCAAGATGCAGTGCAGCCAAAAATAAATAAACATTTTAAAAATAAAATAAAACTAGAATCCACAATGATCATTTGGAAGTAAAACATGAACATCATCATGATAATCCTGCTGTCCCCCAGCCTTCGGCAGTGTACATGGGAGACACTTTACTCCAATAACAATACCCTTGGGTTCTAATCTTAGTACATGCAGGGCGTGCCACCCCAATTTTCAACTCTGAAGCAGGCCAACTGATGTTATCCTGTATTCTTCACCTAAGACAAGGCTTGAGCTAAATGGCCTGCTCCATAGATAGCTCCACTGCCTCACCTTTATGTTTCATCCTTTTCCAAGAAAAATTTCTTAAATGTGTGGTTCTTTTAAAAAGCATACTCTCCTGCCCTGGTATTCAGACAGGCTTCTGCCCCTGGGCCTTTGCACAGGCTGTCCCCTCTGCCAAGCACACATTTCCAGCAGATATCTGCACAGCCACCTTCCTCGCCTTGATGTATTTGCTTAAATGTCACCTTCACAATGAGATGTACACTGCCCATCCTATTTAAAATTGCAATGTAAAACTGCTCAATGTGTATTTTAAAATACTAATTCCATAAAGGCTCGTGTGTGCATGCTAAGTTATGTGTGACTCTGCAATCCCAAGGACTGTAGCCCGACACTTCCTTATGGAATTGTCCAGGCAAGAACACTGGAGTGAGTTGCCATTCCTGCTCCAGGGGACCTCCCTGACCCAGGGATTGAACCCACGTTTCCTTCATGGCAGGCGGATTCTTTACCATCTGAGCCACCTGGAATACACCCATAAATGCTCACCAATTGTTTAATTCCCAGTAAGATTCTATGGGAGGCGACTTTGTGACAGCTGTCTCCTGTTCCCACCTCTGCCCCTCTTAGGTCTATTCTCAAAGGAACAACCAGAATGATCTTGTTAAAATTTAAGTCCACCTTGGCCCAATATTCCAGAACCGTACAATGGCTTTTCTTTTCACTCAACATAAACTCCAAAGTCTTTGCAGCAAGGCCCTACAGGAACAATCTCTCATCCTCCCTGACCATCTCTCTCTCCTTTGTTCATTCTGTTCCAGCCACTCTCCTGCCCTGACACTCAGACTCCTGCCCCTGGGCCTTTGCACAGGCTGTCCCCTCTGCTGAACAC
This sequence comes from Madoqua kirkii, assembly GCA_006408675.1. NCBI lineage: Eukaryota > Metazoa > Chordata > Mammalia > Artiodactyla > Bovidae > Madoqua > Madoqua kirkii. The sequence continues at coordinate 74,458 of SJYC01002056.1, forward strand.
ATATTTCCAGCAGATATCTGCACAGCCACCTTCCTTACCTCCAAGTATTTGCTTAAATGTCACCTTCTCAATGAGATGTACACTGACCATCCTAGTTAAAACTGCAACTGCCCCCATGCCTGCCTGTAGTGCCCCAACCCATTCCTCCTTCTTAAAAAAGTTATTTATTTATTTAGCCACACTGGATCTTAGTTTTGATGGCAGGCTCTTCACTGGGTCATGCAGGATCTTTGGTTTAGATGCACAAACTCTCCAGTTGGGGCACTTGAGCTCAGTAGGTACTCCCCAGTATATGGAATCTTAGTTCTCTGACTACTGATCAAATCCAGGTCCTCTGCATTGCAAGGCAGATTCTTAACCACTGGACCATCAGGGAAGTCCCAGTCCATCTTCCCTTTGTTCTACATTTTCTCTTTCTCCCAAGGCCTTATGACTTTTGAACCTACCATGTAATGTACTTGTTGGGTTTTTATACAAACACATCCCAAGCACCTTGAAAAGTGTCTGGTACATAGTATGTACTCAATAAATATGCTTCAAATGAACAAGTGATTCCTTGGAAAGATTCAAGATGAATCACCAAAAAGAAATTAAAGCCAATGAAAGATATCAGTAAAGGTCATTAGCTAAAAATAAGTACACACAAAAATGAATTTTCAAATCTTGATAATAACCAGCTAGGAAAATGACATATTTTTAAGCAGAAGAATTGTTTATATAAATAGAACCTATGACAGTAAACAAGGAGGAACAGAGCTATGATTCTCCCCAGCTTCTCAGCCACTCCTAGAAGCCTTTGATCTCTGAAGAAGGGGTTTGAAAAGTCACACACTAAAAAACACACAGAAGAAAAGAGCCAATTCATGCCAGCAACAAAAAAACATTAAGTACTTCGAGTACTTAAGAATAATTTGTTAGACCTATATTGAAATAAAGCCTACAAAATTTTTACTGAGGGACATAAAAGAATTCAAAAGTAAATGGCAAGACATGGTAAATTCTTAAGTGGGAGGATTCAAAAATCCCAAACAAGCTGTTTCTCCACAGGTAATTATATAACACACTCCCAACAACTCTTAATGGCAATAGTTTGATAAAACTGATAAATAGATCCTAAAACTCATCTCGAAAATAAAAAAGCAAAAAGAAAAAAAAAAAAAACAGAAAGTGCCCAAATCCATAGAAAGAGCAACAATCAGAATAGAAGGTATAGAAATAGAGCCAATACGTAGGATCTGGTTTGACAATTCAGGTGGCATTTAAGATCAATAGGAAGAGGCCACATTATTCAGTAAACTCACTAACCACATTATGGAGGAGGAAGTGGCAACCCACTCCGGTATTCTTGCCTGGGAAATCCCATGCACAGAGGAAGTCTGTCAGGCTCCTCCATAGGGTCCATAGAGTCACAAAGAGTTGAACACGACTGAGCAACTAAACAGCAATAGTTAACCACATTAATGACATTGAGGGGGGAAAAGCATTGCTATAACTATATGCCGCGCCATGCTTAATCGCTCTGACTCTTTGAGATCCCGTGGAATGTAGCCTGCCAGGCTCCTCTGTCCGTGGGGATTCTCCAGGCAAGAATACTGGAGTGCTTTGCCATGCCCTCCTCCAGGGGATCTTCCCAAACCAGGGATCGAACCCAGGTCTCTCACATTGCAGGCAGATTCTTTATAGCTTCAAAAAATTTTTTCTGGTGAATTCACAGTTTAAGTATTTTTAAAATGGGGGACTTTCTTCAAGGTCCAGTGGCTAAGACTCCATGTTGCCAATGCAGGGGGCCTGGGTTTGATCCCTGGTCAGGGAACTAGATCCTACATGCCACAACCAAGACCTGGCACAGCCAAATAAATAGATAAATGTTTTAAAAATAAAACCATATAAATAAAGCCACCATAGGTAGGTGAACATTGATGTAATCTCAGTTGGAAGCCTTTCTAAGTATGATTTCAAAATCAGAATCTATGATAAGAAGGACTAATAAAAATATCATAAGCAAATAAATAAATTCTATTACATTAAAACAACAATTTCGTTTTGTCCAAAGACACCATCCAGTCATTAGAGAGTGAAAAGACAAGCCAGAGAGTAGGAGAATACATGTGCACAACATGTAACAGCAAAGGCCAGCACCCAGCATGTATTTTAAAACCACCATAAATAAGAAAAAGAAAACTACTTTTAAGTGGACAAAGTACCTGAACAAGGACGTTACTAAAACAGAAATTCAAGTGGCCAATGAATAAATAAAAATGTTCGGCCTCTTGGTCTCCAAGAAAACATAAAGTAAAACACCAATGTGTTATCCCTACATACATACCAAAGTATTGGCAATACCAAGTTTTGGTGAGGATGTAAACTATATAAAGAGGTTCTTAGAAATCAATAAAACACAAACACCATGTACAATGTGAAGCCCTATTCCTGAGTAGTAATGGGAGACAGGTATTTTGAGAACTGGGTGCAATACGAAACGGAACCCGGAAGTAGCAGCAGTTAAGTGCGGCAGCCGTGAAATGTGACAACTGCTACAGACATCACTTACACTGAGCACCAAACTCCTGGAGCTCTGCGGCAGCCCAAGAAAGGTGCAAAAAGCTTTCTGTTGTGATTACCAAGCCCTGTAAATGATTCACACCTTTGATCTGCAAGTCGGCTTTCTAGTTCCACCATACCTGTGAAGAAAAGGCATCCTCCCCAGGAGAAGGTAACTCCTGAACACTAACTAGACCTGTGGGGCCTCCCTGGTGGCTCAGCAATAAAGAACCTGTCTGCCAAGCAGGAAACCAGGTTTGATCCCTGGGTGGGGAAGATCCCCTATAGGAGGAAATGGCAACCCACCCAATATTCTTGTCTGGAAATCCCATGGACAGAGAAGCCTGGTGGGCTACATACAGTCCATGGGGTCACAAAAGTGTCAGACATAACTGAGCAGCTAAACAGCAACAACAAAACCAGACCCTCAGAGAGAAGGCTGCAGTTTAGACATGCAGTCATCACCATTTAAAACCAAAGCTACCTCTTCAGACGACTTTAAGTTATTCTTCAGATTAGAAATTTGTATTATTCCTGGAGAGAAATCTGATCTCTATATAACTTGTCTGAAAATGAAACTACTACAGTTAACATGGTTTATAAAGTACCTATTTTTCTAATGAATCATCAAATTTCTTTCCTTTCCTACAAACTGTCTGAAAGGAGGCAAATAAGTCTTAAATGTAAGATACGTTCTCATATTGAACTAAGATCTTACATTCTAACAAGAAAATAATAAATCGACCTTTAAATGTCTGTTCTCCTTGTGATATCAATAACCCCATTCTGAATTCCACCTTTTCCTTCCCATTAAACAGGACCATGATAAGCAAAGTGAATTTTTTTAAAAAAATGTGTAAGTCAACAGGAGATAAAAATATTGGAACAGAAAGTACTTTTATGATGTTCTTTACAAATCTAAAACTGAAATTTCCTTAAGATGTATCCTTCATAGTTTGGTTTATATCAGCATACCTTGGAGATATTGTGGGTTTGGTTCCAGACCATCACAATAAAGTGATGAACACAATAAAATTAAGGAAATTTTTGTTTTCTAGTGCATTTTGTTTTCTAGTGCATTAAAGAGTTATGTTTAGGCTGTCTTCTAAGTATGCAATAACATTATGTCTAAAAAAACCAGTTACATAACAATTTTTTAAAAGCTTCTTGATAAAAAGTGCTCTGTATCATCCAAGCCTTCAGCAAGTCATTATCTTTTTGCTGGTGGAGAGACTCAAACAGAAGAAGCAGGGAAAGAATCTCGTGAGATGCTCCAGGTTGGGTTCAGTATAGAACCTTCCAAGAATTAAAGCTCTGTCCAGTTGCTTTAAGGTACTCCATAATCACAATCAGCAATGTCTGCCCCATTCATTCATTCATACGTATGTAATGAGTGACTACCAGGATCCTGTTCCCCCTCTGTGCTAAGTCCCAGCAAAACAGTAAGACAATTCCAGTCCTCAAGGAGACCCAAATCTACTCAAGAAAGCATGTGTCATTCACTAAACAAACATTTACTAAGTGCCTAGCTGGGGTGCTAGACTCTCCTTTTGGCCTGGAGACTCCATGATTAATAGTCAATAAAATGACCACAGAATGGTAAACAATGAGAACTGTACTGATTATAAGCCCTAGTAAATGACTGCACGCAAGTTCAGTCATCTCTGGCTCTTTGTGACCCCATGGACTGACCCCCAGCCTCCTCTGTTCATGGGATTCTCCAGGCAAGAATAGTGGAGTGGGTTGCCATTTCCTTCTCCAGGGGATCTTCCCAACCCAAGGATTGAACCCCGTGTCTCCTGCATTGGCTGGTGAATTCTTTACCAATGAGCCACCAGGGAAGCTTGAGTTTACTGATTACTAGTGTTTTAACTAGTTGTACTGGGACCTGAGTCAGGTATATGAAATCCCATCACTATATAGGGTTTAAAGAAGTAAACAAATAAAAAACCATTAGGAAGCTCCAATACTTTGGCCACTTGATGTGAAGAACCAACTCACTGGAAAAGACCCTGATGCTGGGAAAGACTGAAAGCAGGAAGACAAGGGGACAACAGAGGATGAGAGGGTTGGATGGCATCATCCACTCAATGGACATGAGTTTGAGCAAACCTGGGAGATTGTGAAGGCAGGGAAGCCTGGCATGCTGCAGTCCATGGGGTCACATAGAGTCAGACATGACTAAGGGACTCAAAAAGAACAAATACAAAACAACAGGGCCTGGGCACCAAATGAGAGATCTGGACAAAGTCCTGGAAAATGGAACCAGAACCCAGGAGCCTAGCAAGCCCTTGATATTTTGCAGGATATGTTCTTTCAGGAAAAGGTGCCAGTCTGCTGAAAAACTGACCTACAAACTGGACAGGATCTCAGTGAAAGGAATGGAGTAGGGAAGTCCTGTTGACCACTTGATACCAGTGAGGGGGCCTCAGAACAGATGCGAGCTCACATTGCATGATTCTGGAGGAAGGACCCACATTCTGAGTCCAGGTCCCAAACTCTAACCAGTTCCATGGAGCTTGACTACATTTTGGTTACCAATATTTTGCAGGGGACTACAGGTGGCCACAGTCCCTTATTTGGGGTATGGGATAAAGAAATAAGCCCCTGTATTGAATATAATGATTGTAATAAGGTATAATGACAGTAATAACTTTGTAGACATTTTTATATGCACATACTTCGTCTACTTTTTAAGCCTTATGAGAATCATACATATTGAACCTGTAACTATAAAGTATTTAACAGAAATTAACAGAATGCATAAATGGTATTGTTTGTGGGATTTCATTGGTTAAATTTATAAAACTATTCAAAGAGCAAGCGACATGAGTGCTTTTCATTTTCAACGCCAATATTACTAGATTTACAAATGAATCTACAAGATTTCACCTTTGGGTGATGCCATGCATGTGTGCTCAGTCATGCATGCTAAATCTTGTCCAACTCTTTGTGAACCCATGGGCTGTAGCCTGCCAGGCTCCTCTGTCCATGGGATTTCCCAGGCAAGAATCCCAGGCAAGTAAGTTGCCATTGCCTCCTCCAAGGGATCTTCCCAATCCAGGGATCAAACCAGCGTCTGTGCATTGGCAAGCAGATTTTTACCACTGGGCCACCTGGGAAGCCCTATGGGTGCGGCCATGACCTTGCAGTGCATCACATATCAGGAAGTTAGGGCCTCTACTAATGCAAGATTTGTCTAGCTTTAAACCAGCTTTTCTCCTCTTTCATTGGTTGGCTAATATTCCTTAGTTCAACTATTCCCAAGCAGGCTAACTTCTTCCAAACGTTATGGAAGCTCAGCAAATATGAAGTAGACAAGCCAAGCTCTGTGTCATCCAAAGGTCATGCTCGAAATTTTCAAGCAGGGTTTGCTTGTGACTCAGAATATACACCCTAAAATGTCATTTATTCTCCCACTCTTCAGAGCACATTTCAAATACCAACCTCCTTTTGAAACCAGCTTCCATACCACAACAGTGCATGCACCACATGTATCTCTCTGGCGCTGAATTCGCTTACACTTTAAGCTTCAACACATTCCAAAGTGAAGCGATGTTCAGATCCTGAAGTCTTACCCACACCACTTCACAAAAGTCTGCCCTATTGCCAGAATGCATGCTCAAGAAACAGCTTAAGACTCTTGAAGAAATGCTAAAATTAAATCCAGAGAAGGTTCTAGCCCAAAGAAATGCTTCACACAATACTGACAAGTTGAAAATCTTCAGCCATTGATGTTTGGTAAAGAACCTCATTGCTGTTTAATTATCCAAGGTCATTTCCACTTGATGGAGATCAAACCTTCTCCATTTCAGAGTCCCTGTTTTCAATTCACTCAATAAAAAATAAAAAATAAAAAAACACATATGACCTGAACCTGTGAGCTCAGGAAGGGCACCAAGCTTCCTGGGAAGGAGTTCTTTCTCTCCCCTGTGATGTCAATTCTTTCAACGTCAACCCAGATTCACAATGTTCCAGCCTGTGTATCTTCTTACAAAAGTATCAGAGACAAGGATCCATTTTTACTCAAAACACCCTGTCACCAGATGTGTGGGTTTTCATTTCCACCCAACAACCAATTCCCTAATTCTCCAATACCAACTGAGTGTCTTACAATTCAGTTCTGACACTGATTACCCAAAGCTGGCATCAGACTCCACAGGTTTCAAGGCTCCATCCCACAAGACGGCCCAGACTTCAGATACCAGGCACAAGTATGGAGTCTCCAGGTTACCCACACTTCTGTCTGACTTGGCTACTGTGGACTTAAAAAATATTCACAACCTAAAAGTGAAGAGTTATGTTTTATTCAGTGGGAATTTTTAGGACTGGACTGGAAAAGGTCAGTTTTCATTCCAATTCCAAAGAAAGGCAATGCCAAAGAATGCTTAAACTACCACACAATTGTACTCATTTCACATGCTAGTAAAGTAATGCTCAAAATTCTCCAAGCCAGGCTTCAGCAATACGTGAACCGTGAACTCCCTGATGTTCAAGCTGGTTTTAGAAAAGGCAGAGGAACCACAGATTAAATTGCCAACATCCTCATGGAAAAAGCAAGAGAGTTCCAGAAAAACATCTATTTCTGTTTTATTGACTATGCCAAAGCCTTTGACTGTGTGAATCACAATAAACTGTGTAAATTTTTTCAAGAGATGGGAATATCAGACCACCTAACCTGCCTCTTGAGAAATCTGTATGCAGGTCAGGAAGCAACAGTTGGAACTGGACATGGAACAACAGACTGGTTCCAAACAGGAATAGGACTATGTCAAGGCTGTATATTGTCACCCTGCTTATTTAACATCTATGCAGAGTACATCATGAGAAACGCTGGGCTGGAAGAAACACAAGCTGGAATCAAGATTGCCGGGAGAAATATCGATCACCTCAGATATGCAGATGACACCACCCTTATGGCAGAAAGTGAAGAGGAGCTAAAGGGCCTCTTGATGAAAGTGAAAGAGGAGAGTGAAAAAGTTGGCTTAAAGCTTAACATTCAGAAAACGAAGATCATGG